>BMAO01020041.1:0-144111 GCA_019973975.1 Trichonephila clavata | reverse complement strand
ATTAAACTAGTTTTGGGCACCAACTTCGATATATCTGTATTGTTGTAATTATGTTATTATTACAACAATGACAAAAGTTGGCGTCGAAAATCGGTTTTCAGCCAAACTGGAATTTCATAACGTTGCGCTATTGACTGTATTAATTAACTTTGTCTAAAAAATAATTACATTTCTACAACGTAAAAATAATCTAATTTCTACAATGTATGCAATTTTTTTTACAAATTTCTATCTATTTACTTGGATTTAAATCCAAAACAAAAAAGGTAAAGCTGTTTTTCAAGTAGATTGGTACATTAAATACCTTTCTCAACGCTGCCAAGTAAAACTGAGATGGAGTATTGTGGAAATTCTTTCAAAAATTTATCTAACTTTAATCTATGAAATTCAGACAAAAAATAATTACAGATTCGGAAAGATCATTTTTTATATATCTTACCCATCAAAAAGAAATCCACTAGGAAAACAATAAGAGAAAAATATCATCCAGAAATGCAATGTATTTTCAATTAAAAAAATAATTTTACATTAAAATGAATGAATTTTTCTTAAATGAATTTTCTAATTTTAAGCCTGAAAGTAATTTAAATATACCTCATTTTATCACCAGTAATCTAAACACACACTACGACATATGTCCTTAAATTTAATTACAGATAGAATCTGTTAATTTTATTTGAGTTTTTTTTTTGTTTGAAAAATTACGGCAATTTTGTCTTTTTAGATGAGTTAGGCACATTGTAAAACTAGTTCAAGGTTATTGATATCCATAAAATGTGCCAAAAGAGAATAATTTGTAAAATGACTTGAAATGTTTTAAAAATAAGGAGAGAAAAAAATCGAATCTTCGAAGAAAAATTTCGTTAAATTTGGAGTTATTTTACGAAGAAAAGAGTAATATTTGCTTGGTTCCAGGAAAAAGTTCTTAAAATAGAGAAATTTTCAAAATAGAGGTTCGTTATACATAGAGGTCTGACTGTATAAAAATAATGCGATGGTTAATTATTTTTTCAAAATCAAGTTTCTAAAGATGACCTGAGCAATTAAAAAATACATTCTTACGTAGAAGATATTCAATGTCAACAAAAAATTATCATTAGTTGATAAAACTTGCTTTTTGGATTACAACATGTGTTTTGAATTTTAAGCATTTTATTGATTAATACAAATCTTTAAATGCCTTTTGAAGTTTTTTAATAAATAACTAGATTTTTCTTCGAAGATGTTAGAGAAATATATCCCTTACCTTCAAAATATTTCAAATAAATAATATATTCTTTAAGATTTTAAAAAAATAGTCAAAATTTTAATTAAACATTGAATAACTTCGTCATTTATGAAGATAATCTCACGAAACCTTTTTTTCGTATGTAGAACAATATTACCCAAGATCTGCACGAAGATTGAAAAAATTGCTTAAAAATTACGGATTTAAAAAGATTGTGTTTTTCGTCTAATACCCTTTTTGCGAGAACTGATTCAGCTAAACCAGGGATGGCGAACCAACGTTGAACGAGTTGAACAGGCTGAGAAGCCTGTCCAGCGATAACTAAAAAGTAAAAAATAAATTAAAAGTAAAAAAAACTTTTTTAAAAACAAGCTTTTATTTAAAAGCGCTAAAAAGAATAAAATAAACTTTTCCTTTAAAACTTTTTCTACTATCAACTTATAACGTCATTACACAATTTGTATGATATAAAAGCTTGTCGTGAGATTTAGCTGTGTAGATAAACAAGTAAAATAAATAACTTGACTGACTGATTTTAATTTTTAAAAATTCAAACTAAGTAAATACGAGTATTTAAATATTGCGACAAGCTTTTATATCATATAAATTGTGTAATGACGTTACAAGTTGATAGTAAAAAAAGTTTTAAAGGAAAAGTTTATTTTATTCATTTTAGCGCTTTTAAATAAAAGCTTGTTTTTAAAAAAGTTTTTTTTTTACTTTTAATTTATTTGTGAATAAATGATTTTCAAAGGAAGAATGGGGGGATTTAAAGCAATGAAAAACTTAATTTCACGTTTTAATATGCTGTATTAAATGAACAAACAATATGATACAATTTTACATTCATGCGATAGAAAAGGGGTTGGCAACCTATTTCACGTGTGGCACGCGGCACAATTCTCAGTGGCACTCTGCACTACTCAACAAATGTGTCAATTTTTGAGAGGATGGAAGTTGATAAATTTGTAATGGATCTTATTTGAAATAGATCTCCAAAATTATGGACAATTACGAAATGTCGAAAAAATCGTAAAGGTAAATTTACAAAAGATAAATTTCAAAAGATAAAATCCAAAGATAAATTTACAGCTTTTTTGTAATTTATTGAATGCCATTGCTGGAGAGATTTAATTGTTTCAAAAGAGAAAATTGTATGCACGTTGCTCTCCGTTTTTGGTTCTAGTTATCTAAGTAAGTAAAAAAACCTTTCCTCACAAAAAAAAAATATTTCGAGTCCGCATACAAAATCAACAAAGAGTTATCTCAATTTTCTCTTCTAAGATCAATTCTTACCTATAAAATATAATTAAATATTTTTCAAACAAAATGCGCAAATAATAACTTTATTACATTACTTTTAATTATAAATAGCGGTACAATAGCATCACGTGTATCTGAAAAATATTTAAACAATTTTTAAATGAAGAAAGTACAAACAAAAGAAAAAATATTACTATTTTTTCCCCCAGCGTTTCTTAGTACAAATTCTGAAATATATCAACATTGATGAAAGCATGATATATTTTATGCTGCATATACATATAGATTAAAATGCAATTTTTAAATCACATACAATTATTGATTTTAATATACAATAACATAAATTTAACATTGGTACCGTTGGATAACCATAAGATTATTTAATTTTTACGCATATTTGGCAACAAAATAATAGTATTGTTTTATGTAGTGGATGACACTTGATGCTAATACAGTTTTTTCAAATATTTATCTATTAATTACCAATTAATTAAATAAATTAATTACCGGTTTTCGACACCAACTTAGATTCGTCTCCATTATTGTAACATTGTAAATGCTAAAACAAAACAATGACAAAATTTGGCGCCGAAAACCAGTTTTTCATCCAAACTAGCCAAACCGGGTGCACATTGTTACAACAATTCAGACAAATCATGCTTTTTTTCAATTCCTACTATGAGTTCACTCTCTCCCTGTACATATATCTATATATATCTTGTTGAAATTGTCAATCGTTGATAAAATACTTTGTATTCATTCATTCAAAGTAGAAAGTGCCTTAAAATTTGTTTTATATTACTTGTTTTCCTTGAAAATGAAATTAATCTAACAGGAAATTGCGCTCAAACTTATCGAACGAAAACCTGCAGCATCAATTACGATGTACAAATATATGCATTGAGATCTATTGCAAAAACTCAGTGAAAGAGTTGAGAAACAAATATCTCACTAATCAAATAAATTTAAATAATATTATTTGATTCTTTGCATTTTCATTATTATAATATCTTTGTTTGTATACATATAAAAATAATGAAAACAATAATAATTCGTTCAGTTTTAAATTTTTACTCCAATAAATGCTTGTAATAAATCCAAATCTATCATAGAGATATATATTTTTATATGTGGCCCGCTGAATTGTAATGTTTTTCCAAAGTGACCTGCAAGGTCATTTGGGTTGGCCATCCCTGTTCTACGCAAAACCCCATCAGAAGACTTTTCAAGTATCACCAAAAGAGAGCACTCCCTTCCCCCCTCACACTCTGCAGTTTCTTCAGCTCTTTTCTGTTTTATTACCCCCAGAGCAATAAAAGTTTCCTACCCTCTCCTCCCCCTTTTTTTTGTACCTTTCTCTTCTTTCCTAGAGACTTCGGACCAATGTTTGTCGTGAACTAATGAAAACACCGTTTACATATTTAGAAAATTATTTTTTAAAAGAAAGTGTTTTTAAAAGATTATTCAGTGGATTATTATTTTGTGTGAATACTTTATTTTCTAATTTAAAAGTAATAGACCGAATCAATATTTTAACTATAGTACTAAAAGAATTTTATAAAAATCTTACTACTTAAAAATGTTATTTACATATTTAACTAAAATGGATATATTCCGAATTAACTTTAATTCTGAATTTGATATATGTAAAATGTATCGCGCAAAAAAACCCCACAGCATCTATTATATTAAGAATTTAGTCAAAGACGACCAGGGAATTGAAAATGTTCAATGACAGAAAATACCAGACAGTCAGTGCCGGTTTATCCATTGGGCACTTGGGGCGGGCGCCCTGGGCCGGGAAGGGCCCGGATAGGCTGGATTTAAACAGGTTTTCTAGTTATAAATTAGGCTTCTCCAGAGCAAAGAGTATCTGTGGATCTTCTACTCCCAGGCATCGAAATGAGCTTAAACCGGCACTGCAAACAGTAATTTTGAACCATGGTCAAGTGACGAGGACGACACCTGAGCTAGTATTCCCTCTCCTAACTACCACATCACACCAACAGAAGAGCATTAAGAAATAGAACTACAAACAGAGTACAAATAGAATTTTAAAGTTTAATGATGAAATGAGCTTTTTATAAAAGATACTTGTAGTTATACAAACTTCAATCCATTTTACATACACATATATAATCTCCTTTTCGATTGTTTATTGTGACTTGGGTAACCTTGAGAGCCCCAGGGTTCCGTGAAACACAGTTTGAAGACCACTGCACTATATGAATGCTGAGGAGAACGAAACAGAAGAAAAGGTAGATATACAGTAGTGAAAAATTAAGTTTCATGTTTCAAACTGTTGTATAAAATGTGTAATAATAGAATGAAGCAATTTTACTCTTATCGAATAAATATAGTACCATAAAAAATTATATGTTGTATTTTCCAGAATTAAGCTGGCATATAATTTACAAATAAATCTTCATAATTTGCTATGAATTCCATGTAAAAATAAATTCTATGTAATTGGTGAGTATGGTTTCTTTTGGGGAGAATTTTGTTTTTATTCTTTTATCCCCTTCTCTCACAAAAAAAAAATAATATTCCTAACATGTGTCAAAAATTTCCAATCTTATTAGTTTTGGAAGGTGCATAACAATCATCAATCAAAAAAAGTATCAAAATAGTAAAAAATTTTGGTTTATTTTTTCACTGATATATAAAACATTTCTTGTCGAATAATTCTTATTTATTCACCGATTCTACAAAGTAAAAAGTAAATTTCTTTGATATGCATTTTATCTCGCCTTTTTCTAAAAAAATAATAAGTATGAAAGGACTATTGTTTTAGTATGGAATCGAAAATTTTATCTATGTTAAATAATGATTATTCTTATATGTTCTAATAATATGCACTTTTATATAATTTATAAATAGCAATAACATCCATGTGAGTTGATGTGTTGTGAAATAAGTCGTATAAGAAGTATAAAGGTTCCTATTCTAAATTTCAAAAGTGACTAAGACGAGCAACGTATTTTACTTCAGTCAGAATGATTATTCAACACCATCCAATTAGAAGACCTCAAAAATTACGGAAAGTTGAGACCCCCCCCCCCACACACATCTCCTTACAGCTTATTCCCCTCTTATCTGTTTCATCACCCCATAGCAATAAAAGTTTCCTTTTTCTCCCCTTTTTTGCATTTTTCTTTCCTAAAGACATCCGACCAACAAGTGTTTTCTGGTCCCATCCGAAGTGAAATTCCCATAAGATATTGATATCATGAGATGACGAGTTGAGTTTGGAAGGATGCTAAACGGTTTTTTGGATAATAAAGCTGCAATTAAACAAAGTAATTTATCACACAGTAATTATACCGAGTAACAGATTGTCTTAAAACAATAATTTATGGTAAAATTGCTTTGTAATAATTAGATTGACATAAGTTTTCTAGTGGATAGAACCCCCCCCCCCCCAAGGTGTAAAAAGCTCATAACTGATTATGAACTTCTCTGAGCAAATGATTAATGGAAAAGTTAAGAAATGTAAAACTTCTTAACATTTGGAAATCGAGCAGTTCGATTCGCAATTGCGAGATTAAAAAAGCAAACATTATTAATTATTACAATTACATTTTCACTTCGTTTATAAAATAAATCATTCATTTTAAAAGTCTTCCAAAATTAAAAATTATATATATTTGATGTATAAAATGAAAACACCGTTTAAATATTTAGAAAATTAAGTTTTAATTTTTTAAAAACTAATTTTTTTAAAGTTTATTCAGCAGATCTGTGAATGCTTTATTTTATAATTTAAAAACAAACTAGTAATAAAAATCAATATCTTAACTATAGTACTAAAAGAAAAACTCCAATGAGAAGAAAACGGTATTGTTCATACGGTAATGCCTCTCATATTTCTTTTTTCATAAAAAAGTTATATAAAAAATTTACTAAAATTTTTTTATCATATATTTAACTAAAATGGACATATTTTGAATAAACTTTGATTCTAAATTTGATATGTGCAAAATGTATTCCGCATAGAAATCACACAGAGACTATTATATTAAACATTTAGTCAAGAACAGGTTATTGAAAATGTTGAATGATAGAAAATGTCAGGGACAGTAATTTTTAATAGAAAAAAGGCAAACTTAGAGATACAAAAACTTTAAAATCGCGATATTGCCATATTTATTCGAATCTAAGTCGTACTACTTCCCTTATGCTACTAAAAATCGGGTGCTGCTTAGAATTGAAGACTGAACAATTCTCACCGGGGGTGGGGGGGGATTTGACAAGATATTGTCGGATAGAAAAATTACTGGTTCTCGTTTATTTTTAAAAATTTTTAATAAATAATAAATTAATTACTCGTTTCTTATTATGATTCACCTTTATTATTTTTTATTTCGTTAAATGAATATTAACGTCATACTGATCAGCTAGGGCTTTTGGGGCTTTTGGTGACAGACCTCTTAATTTTGAACTATGATCAAGTGACGAGGACGACACCTGAGCTACCACCCCCTCTCCTGACTGCCAAACCACACCAACAGGAGGACATCTGAGTTCTCGAAAGATTAAGCTCTTCTACATGGCGGGTCTTGGCTACTAGGCTAGAACTCATGACACGGCAGCCACGATTCTGTTACATAACCATAGGCTACCGCAGCCACTTTTTATTTCGTAAATATACCATATATCTCAAAAACATATTTTACACTATTTTTAATTTTTCCCCACAAAAACGTCCTGAGAATTTGGGGTATAGCTTAGAATTGGAGAAAATTAATCGAAAAAATAAGTTTCTGCTAATTTAATTAGAAAACAAGATTTGGTTAATGATTGTTCCAATGGTTTAATGGTAAAATTGTACGTTAAATATAAAATCGATTCGATTTTTTGTTATTTAAAATTAATAATAATTGCATTACAATAATTAGATTAAAATTTTAAATTGTGAGCTTTAAGGAGTAGTAATTTGTATTCTTTAGTCAATTCATAACTTTCGGTCAAGTATATATAAAATAAGTATACTTTCAATTTTTCATTCAGTCACTTCACAGAATTTAGATATTTTTATATGTATTTCATCAATAACAGGCCAAAAAAAAAATCTAAGCAGCATAATTATAAATTATGTATATAAATTAAACTTTTAAAGCACACATGCAGAAAATGTTAAAAACATTCCTAAATAGGAAAGTTCATCAGGTTTGAGATGTTAAATCTCTGTGTACATTATAAATCTTCTTTATTTTCCACACTACTTGTTCCAACTTGCAAGTTACCATAATTTCGGCTGGCGACTATATTTCAGAAAGATATCGCCAAAATTAAGTATTTGTAGCCAAGTAAAATTCGTTTAACAAAACGATGGTGGTGCCATCTGTTTGAGATAGTCCTAACTACGCCAAAAATAATTCAGAATGAACTTAAAATTTAAAAAAGTTCATTAATAAAAACATAAAACTTAATTATGGCTACACCAGTCAAAAGGGGGAAGCATGCTTTCTTATATACTACTTAATTCTACTCGAAAAAATCAATTTTTTTCTATTAAAATGTGCTTCGCGGTTTCACTTCCTATACTTTAACATAGAAAACTCCAATTTCATTTTGCGATATTGCTGAAAACTACGTATTTTTTTCAAAAATCAAAATTCAAAGAACACTATCTCTAAACAATATTTTTTTTATACCCATAGAAATTTTTATTATTATTGGAGCTTTTTCCTGCCGGCAAATGTGCTTCCCGTTTGATTCCTATCCTTTAACATTGACCGAAAACAGCCTTAACAGTCTGGATTCTTCATGTCATGACACTCCTATTCCTTAATTTCCCTTCGAACACTTCACATAATATCTAATTTCAAAATTACGATCGGACAAAAAAATCTAGTTTAAAAATGTCTATTAAAGGCGAGAAAATAGGAATTTTTTATATGGGGGGGGGGGTGTATAGCCTCCGATTTCTTCCCGATTATTACTTAACTAATGATTGAAATTTAGAACACACAAAATAGTTATTTGGATGACACTTTTTTCGAACGAAGCTCCTTTTTGGTAATTATAATTAAATTGTGTGGTATTTTAATTATTCATGATGATTTAGGCCACAGAATAATATTTTTTTCAATTTCTACTACTGGCTCACTCTCTCCCTATATATATATATATATATATGTAGTATCATAAAATGAAAAAATACACAGTATAATAAAATTGATAATACTAAATTATACCACTAACAAAGCTAGAAGATTTAAACCAGATTTCAAGAAACACAACTTTAAAATCTTGTTCAAATTTTCAATCGTTAATAAAATACTTCCTATTCATTTAATCAAGTTCAAATAAATTTTTTTGAACTTGTAGTGGATGACACTTGATGTTAATGCAGTTTTTCAAGTATGAATTCATAAATCAATTACCGGTTTTCGACGCTAACTTAGATTTGTCTCCATTATCGTAACAATGTAGTTGTTAAAACAATGACAAAAGTTGGCGTCGAAAACCGGTTTTCCAGCCATACCGGGTGTGCATTGTTACAACAATGCAGATCAATCATGCTCTTTTTTTCAGTTCCTGCTATTAGTTCACTCAAAATATTGTTCAAATTTTCAATCGTTAATAAATACTTCCTATTCATCAATTCAAAACAGGAATTGACTTAAATTTTTTTTTTCTTGTATCATCTGTGTTTAAATTCCTTCTCGTAATTTATAATAAAACGTTAGCATTTTTAAAATAAAAAAAAAAGAATTTTGATTGCGTATCGATTCCGCTTCATATTTTTCATTTTAAAATTTTCAGTGATTCCTTGTTTGATAAGAAACTTAAGAAACACTCAAGATATAGACATTCTTTCTTTAATCGCAAAGAAAAATGAGCACGAGGAAATGATCACAGGATTCTTACGCACCGTGAAATATTGATTTCATCTATCTTCCTCAAGATTATATATTTCACATGATATATATGTGTGATAAATCATGAACCTACTTTCACAATTTAAGATAAAGGTTTGCATCAGTCTATTTAAGGTATCCGACCACCCTAAAACTGTGAATTTTGCCAAAAATTGACAATTCTTTTTCTTATTATTTTATTTTATGGGCCATCTTATTAGCTTTATAAAAATACCAAGTTTATCATTTTCCGTTTACTAGAACAAAAACTACAAGTGTTTTAGTAAAAGGCTATTACTTTAAGCAAGATGTCATACTTTAAAACGCATTTTACTTGAAATGTGATTTTTTGAAAATAATCAAATGGGGTCAGCGATTGCTAAAAAAGTTTTGAACATAATTAACTTAAATTTTTTCTGTAAGTTCTGTATAATAGTAGAATTGTTTTAACCTTCAGATTTATCAATCACTGTTTTACTACAAAATTTAAAGTCCCTTATGTGGATATAATCAATGTTTTTTAAGCATTTTCATATAGTAACGGAGATAAAGTGCTCTAGTTTTTGTAAAAAAGAAAATATCTCTTATACTGAAGGTCATTTCAAAATTGAATAATATAGCAACACATAAGATTGAAAATTTGTTCATAAACCTTTGGTGCAGAATGGGCCGCGTTTATGCTATTTTATGTCAATTTTTACCTGTTTTTTCTCATTTAAGAAAAAAAATAATTTCTTTTTCTGTTCCTAATTTTAGCACACACACATTTCTCTTAAAATTCACTAAACAAATCTAAAAATAACAAAAATCCCCATATCTCCTTTTCTTTAAAAAAAAGTTGTCAGATACCTTAATCATTCACAAAGAAAAATAACAATGCTAATAAAAAACTTTCAAAATTTTTTACGAAAATAATTTTGCATATACACTTATGGACAAAAAAATTTGCGCATCAAGAAGGAGTCGTCAAAATGAAACGAAATTTTACATAAGTAAATGACTACTTTGATATTAGTAAATGGGTAGAAAATCAAAGAAAAAGGATAATTTATTTCAGAGAAAAAGGAAAGAAACGGAGGATTTGATCCCCTGTTGAACCCTCTCTAGGGCCAATGCACGATGCGATACGATCGGGCATTGAGGCATACAAGTGCTATACAATGTCTTGAGACATTTCGTTCCATATTTGATGTAACCTTGCCTCTAGCTCGTTCAAACTCGTGAGATGCCACACCCGCCATCCCAAATGATCCCAGATATGCTCGGTTGGAGACAAATCTAAGGAAGGGTAATAACAGTGCGGAGACAATCTTGTGACACCCTTGCCGTATGAGGCCCAGCATTGTCTTGTTGAAAAATGGCTCCAGGGGGCCGTTGCATGAGTGGCAACACATGTGATTGCAGGATGTCATGGACATACCGCTGGGCTGTCATGGTGTATTGTAGGCAATGACACCCATACCATCACACCAGCTGTGGGAGCGGTGTGTCGCTGTAAGGCAAACGCATAATTGAGGCGTTCTCCACACACGAACACGATTGTCATCACTGCTGAGATTGAATCTGGATTCTTCGCTAAAGACAACCTGGTTCCATTTCGCTGCAGTCCAGTTTCCTCGTGTGTGGCACCACTCCAAACAGAGTCGACGACGGGTGGGCGTCAAGGACAGCACACGTAATGGGCACCACAATCCCAAATGTCCTTCAGCCAAGCGCCTTCGTATGGTTCGAGAAGACACAGGGCGCTGCAGTGAAGCTGTTACCTGTGCCTGGATGGCGGCCGATGAAGCAGTTGTCTGTACGCGTCCATGTCTTACGATGTGGCGGTCTTCTCGACGACTGGTCTGTCGAGAGTGTCCTGGGCTTGGTCTTCGTGTAAGTGACATCGCTTGGATCCACTGATCAAAACACCTCCTCACAACACAATCAGAGCGGCCTAATTGACGAGCTACACGTCTAGCTGACCACCCAGTTTCCATCATGCCAGTGATTCTTCCCCTCTCAAACTGCGACAGCTGCTCATATTGTCTTCGAAAATGGCGTAATGGCTTGTCTACCTCAGCCCTTCCTTTGTAAATAATTCAGCACACTCAAACAAGCTTTAGTTACCTGTTTTTTACTCCACGGAGAACGATGTTAAACGCTTTTTACCAGCTTTACGTAATGCGCGATCATTCTGCATTTCTAATCATTTGCATATCTCCCCGACATGAACCTTCATGCTAAGTTTCGTTACGATCCCACAATTATTTCTTGGTGCGCTAATTTTTTTGTCCATGTATGTAAATTGGTAAACTGAATTTGTTAAAAACAATATCTGAAAAGTTTTTGATGCATTGATTATTTTGTATACCTACCAATTTGTATGCTTGACGCATAAAATTTTCTATTTTACCCCTTAAACGGTCTTTTTTTACGTATTTTCGCAAAATTTCTGTCATTTCGCCGACTCCCCCCCCCCCAATACTGTTCAAAATAATTCATGCTTGTGATGAAGAGGCTTAGTAGAGATCTTCCTTATTGATCCAAGTCTGTGAAGCTAGGAGGTGGGCTTATTCCTGGATGGTATAGTAGATGTTCTTAATAAGCCGCCGCGCAAAAGAAGATACCTTCAACTATGGCGGCGGAAAATTTGATGTGCCTGGTGCGATTGGATGTACTGGCTTCACCATTAAAACTTTTGAGCTTGCAAACAATCTGAGATACACTATTCAGAGCCATTTATTACTCGATCTAATAACCACCGACTGACCACCGTTCTCAGAAACTACACCGTGCATTCTCTGAGGAACATTATTTACGGCAAACTGTTATTATTAATATTCCGCACTGCATGTGATGATATCTTATCCTTTAAAGCAATTAAGTTTGCAACTTCACAAACTTTTGATTTTAAGTAAACTCAGAGCCAAAAGTACCATGAAGTTAAGTCAGGAGAATGAGGTGGCCATGCAACTGTAAAAACGCGACTGATCACTTTTTCATGTGTGAAGTGATGACGCAACAGCTGCTTTACCTTAACGCTATCATGTGGTGGTGCACCATTCTGCATAGATTATCTGAATGAGACATTTTCTTTGTTAAAGTTGTGGACTGACAAAATTAGTCAATTGCTGTGGTATCTTTGTGCATTAACGGTACATGTTACTGATTAATCGGACGTTACATTCTTTTTGAGACTGTCGGAGTGACAGTCTCAAAAAAGAACGGCCCAATGAGGAATTCGGCTGTGAGGCTACACCAAACGGTGACTTTTGGTGAATGTATAAGAGTTTCTTGCATTGGGGGAGGCTGTTCAGAGGCAATTTTGTGTGTTAACAGAACCATACAGATGAAAATGGGCCTCATCTCCAAACAGAATTCGCCATGGGTAATTATCATCAACTTTTGTCTTGGCCAGAAATGACAAAGCAAATGACAAAGCATTTATCACTATCACTGTGCTTGAATATGGCTGATTTTGTATGGATAGTAGAGGAGAAATCGCTGCAATGCCTTCCATTCCGTGGAAAACTTCATATCCAATTGTCACACTATACTCCGGGCGCTGCTACTACCAAACAATGGTTTCTTGTGATCCGTCGATGATTGCAGTTGCCACATCTATTATCACCTCTTCAGGCACAGGTTTGCATCATTTACTTGGGCAAACCTTCATTGACTATGTTTCCTCGAACTTCTTAATTTTCACAAAGCATTTCGTGATAAAGGTCCCTTACGTACCTTCTGTAGGGATCGAAACTCACCAAGAGCTGTGGATGCATTGTACTGATTCAGGTAACAATCACAGGTTCATCAATAATGCAAGTTACATATTCACTAGAACTGCCTCACTTCAGCTGAGAATGCTACTTTTTCGAACTCATGTACTCGGGAATGTTTTATAGCCGAAATTACAGGCGTGGTCGTCACATGTGATAGGAGTTGCTTTCATACCCGTTTTTCAAGTTAATTTTGCGGCCGCGGTGGCCGAGTGGTCTAGGTATCGGATCATGGCTAGGATGTCATGGGTTCGATCTTAGTACCACTAAATATCCCCCGTGTAGGGGAGCGATGCACGTTAAATCTGTCGAGAGCTCAAACGTCCTCCCGTTGGTGTGGTGTGGTAGTTAGGAGAGGGGGTGCCAGCTCAGGTGTCTTCCGCGTCACTTGACCATGGTTCAAAATTACGCGGACCATCGCCAAAAGCCCTCGTGTTTTTAAAAGCCCTCGTGCCCTCGCCCCATAAAATTTGGAGTAATTTTGATTGTTAAATTGTGCTATTGGTCGCTCTGCTATGGTACTGGACTCATAAAGAAGAATTTTTTTTCTATCGTTTTGTATTTATAAGATTCAAAAAATAAATAGACCAAAATTATAGAACTCGTTGCCATTTAAAAAAAAAACTCATGAAATTTATCTTTTTTGCATATTGTATTTTATTAGCTGTTGGTTCCCTACTAATTCGTTGGCACGGTCTGTAAAGCGAAGTATTTTTATCTTCTTCCTCTGTATCAGTTTTCTAGGGTACGAATCATTTTGTGCTTTTACACGTGCTTAGTTCCTGTATACTTCGTATGAGTTTTGTTTGCCACGTTGCTTAACAAAGGCAAAATATACCCTTAAACCAATGCTGGTTGCCCCCCTAACCCTTAAAACAATGCCATTGGGTGCATGAGTCTGGGGCCTGAAAGGGCCGGATAAGCTGCACTTACAGATTTTCTGGTTATAAACTTCGATCCGCCAGAGGGGCCTGTAGATCTTCTGTGTCCAAGGCCCGAAATGAACTTAAATAGACACTGTCTTAAACATATAAGGAATGTTTTGTATCACTTGACAAAATATGAAATCAATGCAATCGGGTTACACGCCAAAGAATAATATATCAACACCAAAAGTTTTAAGCTACATGACCAGACCGAAACAAGTAAAAATTACACAAATGAAACCATATAAAGATTGGTGTAAAAAGAAACTCAATTCTACACTGGTGTGCAAAACTTTAGCAACAACGTAAATTTTAAGCAGATAGCCATGGCATTGCATTAAAAGGGTTATAGTGATCGGTACAATAAACAAGCAATTCAGCAGAAAGGTGATGCACATGCAAATGCCAAGAGCATTTCGTCACAGGGGACGTGAGTGTACGAAAACGCGTGCGGTCGGCGCGTGCAGCTCAAAACTACAATAAAAGGAAGAAAAGAGGCGCAATTAAAGGTATTCTTTATATTTCTTATTATAAGTGCACTATGACTGGAAGAAATTGTCTGGACGACTTCTCGACGGTTGGAAAGCTGGAGGAGAGTTGTAGTATGACCAGTGCAACTGAAGAGTTCGGAATCAACGAAAGTGTCGTTTTGCGAGCTTGGAAAGCCTTCCAAGCCATAAGCACAGGTGTTAGGTAAGTAGTGGCCGCCCTAGGAAAACAACTGAAGTGGATGATCGATATATCATCTTGTAGGTGAAAAGAACCCAAATACCATTCAGCCAGCGCTCGGCAACTGAGACAACAGGGGATCAAACACGCGGCCCGCCACACAATTCTTTTTTAAAATCTTTTAAATACCAGACTTTTAAAGTTTTTTTTTCATTTTGAAATTTATTTGAGGCGAACCTTATATATAAATCAACAATATATTTACTTGTTACTTATTCTTATTCTAAAAGGAATCCTTTTTGTTAATAGAAATGGCCTTTAGATTAAAAATATTTTTTTAATGTTTTATTAAACGTTTTCATTTAATTTTACTATAATAAAGTATTTATCATTAAATTCTGAAATGCACTGTGTATGTTCTGAAATAATGCAAGGTACCCTGTATCTTCGCGAGTGCGACTTCAATTTCTCTTCCTATTTCTGTGTTTAGAGTGTCCAATTAGCAAGAGGCAGTCTCAGAGGTGTTTTTCAAAGTTATAAAAAATATATGCAAGACGTTTAAGATAGGGAAGTGTATACTTAAGACAATTAGTGCCAACAATGATTAAAGAAAGATCAATTCAAAAAGAATGCTTTAATTTTCAAGAAAATGGCAACTGTGATATTTTTGTATTCAAAATAAGATTAAGATTTGTTTGATATCTAAAAACTCTATTTCAGTCGTTAAGGAAAATAATCTTAAAAGGTACTATGATAAAAATTATGAAGCAAGCTATGACCAATACTTTGCAAGACTTTGTGAAAACTGTCCGAATTGAGATCAATTCTTCTAAAACAAATCACACTCATTAAATTTGTTGAAGACTATACAGCTTCTGTAAAAGTTATATAGTATTACATCTAATCAAGCAAGCACAGATCGAAATCCTTTACTTAAAGGGAATTTATTAGTTAAGTTTACTTAAAACAGCGGAAGTATTATGTCCAGTCGAAATATTGTAGGTGGCAGAATTGACAAAATAGCCGAGATTTCTCAATCAGCATAATTCAATAATATGAACATTTCCAGTCTATTTGTTGCAATATTGATGAAAGTAGAGATATTTTAAATTTCACTCAGCTAGTCATTTTGTCGTGAAACATAACCTCCCCTAAGATTATCATCCCCCCGTCTAGTGTTACTTGTTTCTAGATGTGTAGGCGGAATAAGGAATTCAAAAGACATCTTTACAAATCACTATATTTATTGATACCTCTTAATCAAGGAAGGTTATATATACACTATTCAAATTTAAGAACAATAAAACACAGTGGAGAATGAGAAGGGGTAACTATTAGCGGAAATACGGAATCTGAACTGAATTCACGAAAGATCAGCGCGTACAATTACACTAACACACGTACACGTATTTATAGTTTCTAAATCACTAACCTGATTCTTATCTTTCAGCAGGTCCGTCTTGTGATATACTGTGATTCCGGATAGATCGGATAAAGGCTGATATTTATTCTTGAATTTACGAATTCAATCTTCAGCTTTTCAGGTTTGCTTGTAGCTTTTCTACACATTAAATTTGCCAACGACTGCGAGTTGATTTTCCGATGCTTCGATTCACTTTACTTTAAAAATCTACTACTTCACTTTACAACTCTTTCTCATTTCATTTCATTCACTTTTATTAACACGCGAACCCGAACTTATATAAAATATCTCATTTGCATAAATCACGCTTTGGCTCCCGGTGGAGATTGGTTGAAATAAATAAAATTTGAAAGAATATTTAGAGGATTAGTGAAGAACCGTACACATTCGTCACAACCCCCTCCTAGAAAAAAGCGTGACTTATTGAAGGTCTAAAGGACCTGAAAGAACTCACGTAACACGCCTAATGCCTGAAAAACTCTGAACCTGCACAAAATTTTAACTCTCTAACTCTAGAATTTATAATTAAACTAGCACACAGAAATGACTACTCAAAAGGACACTCCACTCTATTTCATTTATCTTTCAGATATATTGTCCCTACAGTGCATCCCATTCGGGCGAAGATCAGGGGAAAACCTTGGCTTAAGGAAAAAAACCCTGATCATGCACTTTACTTAAGTACTAATAAATATAAAAATTTTACAATAATATCTTCATATGACATCATTCCTTCATCTCATCACTATGTTCAGGGACTGCTGCCCTGAAAGGAAACTATATCAATTTTCTTTTTAAAACATGACATTGAATGCAGGGAACCTTATACAACATCCTTATTGACAGAAATATGGCATACATTATATTATATATATATAGTCTCATATCAAAATAACCTTCATCTGGTTTCATTTTCAAAAATTCCCAATCAATCGCGCTGCGCTGTTAATGTTTTTGTTAGTAATCCTAATTACGCCGCGCCCCGAAACCAGATACTACTTATACATCTTAATAATTACACACAAAAATATATACATTTTTCACATACAATATATTACAACAAACAACACAAGTAATCTCACATATAAAGCCACGTCTTTAATGTGTAGCAAAACAAATGCAATTCAACAAATTTTTTTCCACAATTTTGAAATAAATTAAATACAAAAGCTTTTTCAATCGATATGAAAATGCACACAACTCAGTGACGCTTTTGTACGTTAATTTTACAAAAAAAAAAATAGACTAGCCCACATAGAAAATACTCCGAACTGTCTGTCAGAGGAAAAATAAACAAATTAGAATTATACAACCTGGCTAATCTTTAGATCCAATCTGCATAGGCTTTGTCTCCAACTACGGCCTCTGTACTGGATGACCTTGTCCTAGGGCTGTCTTTTCTCCGCTCCAACCTTCTGGGTCTCCTCCTCCATTGAGTTTGCTGTAGTTGATATGCTCCTGCTGGGGTGTTCCCTGCTCCTGCGGGATTCCGATTCTGGCTGCTGTCCACTTGACGTCGGCTCCGGAGGTTGTAAGGGCAGTCCCGTTCCTGCTGGACTGGACGGGACCTGTTGCATCTGATTTTTCTCTTCTTCTCTCTGTGGGATGGTCCTGGAATTGTTCCTTCCGATTGCCTCTCTGATTACATCTTTCTACACCGCTTTCTTGACGGACGAGACTGCATGGAGGAGGACAACTTTCTCTTGTCATGGGATGCATGGGCCTCTGGTCTCTTCTTACTTTGTTGTATCTCGACCCAGGATTCGGGCCTTCCTCTTTTCACCCTCTCTGTCCAACGTGGCTTCCTTTTCCTGCAATTATAGACCCCCACCCCCCGAAGAAACAGTCGATTCCGTGCGCACTCGTTTTTTCCTTCTCACCTCCTCTCCATCACGTCTATCCCTGACTACATCTCCACTACCTTCCAAATTTCCTGATTCTGAACCTCTATGACGATTCCCATCACTTTCTGATTGCACTACTCTCGGCTGCCTATCATCCGACCTGTCTGATGCTACTGCATTATGATGACTACTTCCCGCAATTTTCGATTCGGCAACACTGTCTTCTGATTCTCTTTGATGGTAAATTCTCACCAGCTCCACATTAACCGTTATTCTTTAACCAAACTTTAATATTACTAAATTATTATTTTTCACACTCAAAACCTTAAAGGGGCCCTCAAACTTTGGCATAAATTTACCCACCATTTTCTTACTCGCCGAACTCAACGGGTGAGTTTGAACCAACACTAGATCATCAACCTTCACATTAACTTCACGTCTTCTTTTATTATAATATCTCGCCCACTTCTCGTGCTGCCTTTTAGTATTTCTCCTAGCCTCCTCAAACAACTTTCCCATATTTCCGCAAACTAAGTCTGATCCATCAGTTACCAATACTAATTTTTGAAATGGGGTGATTAATTTTCTACCTAAAAATAATTCCGCTGGTGTTTTACCCGTTGTCTCATGTACTGCTGTCCTCAAAGCGTAACTAAATTCACGGAGAAATTGGTCCCAGTTAGTATGATTATCCTTGATAAAACTCGAAATCATTTGTAGAAGAGTACGATTAGCTCTTTCCGTTTGATTAGCTTGTGGACGATATACCACAGTTTTAACATGTTTTATGTTCAACCTGCGACACACTTGCTCAAAAACTTCGGATATCATTTGGGGGCCATTATCACTAATTAACTTAACAAGAGCTCCATAACGCGAAATATAATTCTCAAAAAATACATTGGCAATTGCCTTAGCCGAAGATTTTCTTAAGGGAACTATTTCAACCCATTTAGAAAAATTATCCGTTATTACTAAAATAAATTTATAACGTTCCGGACTAGTTGCAGGGTATGGGCCTAATATATCTAAAGATACTATTTCATTCGGAAAATTCGTTACTATCGGAATTAATCGACCAGCTGGTAATCCGTTCTTTTAATTAATCTTTTGGCAAAGATCGCAGGTTGATACATATTTATATATATATTCCCGCATGTATGGGAAATAACACGCGTCTTTTAATTTTAAGTAGGTTTTCCTTTTGCCTAGATGGCCCGCCATCGGCGAGTCATGGAATTCTCGCATAACATCTTTACGTAATGTTTTGGGTATAAATAACTTTAATTCACCAATCGTGGTTGTATATTTTGCATAATATAACAACCCATTTATCAATTTAAAGTCGCGGGACCAATTTCTACAGATTGACTCATTAATTGAACTATCGTCAGGATTTTCTAAAAACTTTAAGATATGACCCTACTCCGGATCATTCATCTGTTCTTCTCTCAACTGTTCCAAAGACGATAATACTAACGACCTAATCACCGCACAAGACACCTTTTCTTCCTCATTACTATCTAACGGGTTTCTAGACAATATATCAGCCACCACATTTTGCGTACCTGGGAGAAGCTCCCATTCCACATTAAAATCTGCCAACTTAAGCGTCCACCTTATCATTCTAGACGACAAATTCTTCCCGTTCGTTAATTTGGTAAGTGCTGCATGGTCTGTTATCACCTTTACCGGAAAAGATCTGAAATAAGTGCGATATTTATTTAACGCCCATATGACAGCCAAACATTCACGTTCCGTCACACTATAATTTCTCTCTGCGTGGTTTAATGTTCTTGAGGCAAACGCAATAGGCTTATTATTCTGCGTCAACACTGCTCCCACTCCCACTGAACTAGCATCCGTATAAAGTTCAAAAGCTTTGGAAAAATCTGGTAACTGTAACACGGGAGCTTCCGTCACTGCTTTCTTAATACGATCAAAGGCTTCCTGCGCCGATTCCGACCAACTGAACTTAGAATTTTTCCGTTTTAAACCATACAAGGGTTCACACAGGTCTGCGTAGTCCTTAATAAACTTTTGATACCAACCCGTCATTCCTAAAAATTTTGCTACCTGTTTCGCAGTTTTCGGAGGTTTCATTTCAAGAATTACTTTTACTTTCGCTTCGTCTGTTCTAACTCCCTCTTTATTAATAACTAGACCCAAATAACGTAACTGTTCCCTCGCGAAATGACACTTCTCATGATTCAACGTTAAACCAGCCTCTTGCAACAATCTGAATACTTCCCGTAAGTGCTCTAAATGGCGCTCAAAAGATGATGAAATAATAACATCGTCCATATAGCAGAAAGTGAAACGCCCGAGAACTGGTTTAAGGATTATTTCAATCGCCCTCTGAAAATTTGGAGCTGCCCCCGAAAGGCCAAATGGCATGCGAGTAAATGCAAAAGTACCATTTTTTGTAACAAATGCCGTCTTATGAATATCTTTGGGGTCTTCCGCCATGTAAAAGTATCCGCTGCGAAAATCAAGTGATGACATAATTTCGGTGTGTGGAATATAAAGGCCCGTTTACATGCAAGCCGCCAAAATGCCGGCAATTTGGAATTGGGGAGAAAAGCCGGCTTTTTACCGGTATTTTTTTCAGCCCGTTTACATGAGAATCTGGTGATTGGTTGATAGATTCACGTGACTATACAATGTAACCATGGAAACAACCAGATTTAGCGCGATTATCATGAAGAGGACATGTGATTATGTTTTCGTTTACTTACCGCCAAACAATTCTTTGTTTCTATTATTGCTACGACTATTTTGCTCTTGCACTTTTGCAATATACCCACTAAAATTTCCTATTTAAATGTATATGGTTGCTCGATTACAGTAAAAGATAAGATGATTGTAGGAAAAAAATCTTTTGTTTAATATCCTGGTAAAAATGCGAGTGTTTTATAAACGTGGATAATAATGATGAAGCATAAAGATTTTAAACATCTCCTCACTGTTTTTTATGTCCTTACCACTTTGAATAGGCTTATTTTTCAAGAACTACAACCAAAAACAACCCAATTACTTGTCCTTTGAATTTAAAGATTATTTCCCTGTTTTTTACTAAGTTAAAATTATTGTATACTATTAATTCATACATTTTTTTTAAATTTGAGAATAAAGCCTCCTCTCCTCCCAAAAGCAACACATTTTAAGATAAAAATTTTCATGAAATTTCTTTTTTGTGAGTATTTTTACTATGTATACTTTTGTGAAGCTGTAGAATAAATTTTTCTTGTAGAATTTCAGTTACATGAATTAAGAGAAAAGGGCAATTTCAATATTTACTTCATGAGCTGTGTGATTGCTCTGAAGCAATCCAATATGGAATATAAAGAAGCTAAAATGCATCTAGGTCTTAAAACTTTTATGTGGTATAGAAGTTTCAGCTCAACTGAAACTCATTTCATTGGGAATTAATTTGTCATCAGTTATGTATTAAGACTAGTTTTTGCCATTAATTTCTTTGTAAACAAGGGAAGATCTTTTCAGATCTTACTTTTGTAAATGTATATGAAAAAAGCATTGATTTGATAAAATTAATTTTGATAGTGATTAGAGTAAATAAAATTCGCAGAAACTTTTAAGATACAAATGTTTTTAAAATTTTTTTTACTATTAATTACATTAGGTGTTTAAAAATTCAAGTTTTTATGTCATAAACTTAATGATATATATAAAGTGAAAATTTTAGAAATTCTGCATAATTTGACCTATTTTCGCTTTTTAATCTTTGATTAGGAGATGATTTTCTTTAATTTTTTTTATTGTATCCTTTTATTTGTTTGGGTTAATGACATTTAACACTATTTGTAAATATTTTTAAAATTAATACTTTTTTGTTGTAAATAAATTGAAAAAGCTTTCCATAAGATTTCCAGAGAGATTTATTAGATATTATCAATAAGATAAAAATCGAGATGTGCTAATTGTACAAGGTATTATGCACGTTGAATTTTTGCAGTTAGATCCTCGATTTGCCCTTATAGTATAGTGTTACATCCACAGTCTGATTTATATACCATATCATGAAATGCTTTATTCACTTATAGTGCATTCATGTAATGTTAAAATTAAGTGTCAATAAATGATGTATATTAAAATGAATTTGATTATTAAATAAAACTACTGTCTAATAAGAATTTTCGTGAAAACAATTTAATTCAATCTACTATAAATAATTTTATTAAAAGGCATATTTCTTTAAACATGTTTCTTAATTTATACAAAAAAGTCAAATTTCTTTCTTTTTGAATGTTGGAGACAAACATTTCTTTAAAAAGTTCAAACCTTTTGAAGGGTAATAATTATAAAGGAAGTCAGACTATAAAACATATCAAATGTTTGTTTGTTGTCAGATTATTTCAGATGCTCAAAACCTTTAAATGATGTTAAAAGCTATTTCATTTCAATCTCAGAAGAATTCCTAATTATTAATCAAAATTTTCATATTAACCAACTTTAATTAAAAAGCTAAATTAACTTTTGTTTGCAAGAAAGTGTGTATTTTCCTTAATGTACAATATTTTCATAAGAACTTGTTCATAGTATGTTTCATAATTGAGGGATTATTTAACCCTTCGAGGAGAAAAAAAGTAATATTTAGCCTACTTTTATAAAATAATTTTGTACTTGCCCATTCAATTCAATATGTATATAAAAGGATATCTTTTGGTTCAGTAAATCATGATTCACTTTAATAACAAAAATTAAATGGACTAAATTTGAAGATTTTAGAAAAAAGAAATTTTCTTTTTAAGCTCTTATCCTCATAAATTCATGGGAATGTGAATATAAAACAGTTAATTCTATTTATTGGTTATATCACATTTTAATCAATTTTCAAAGTAAAATTTTTTTTTCACTACACCCCTATGGAGTTATTTAATAAAAAGATAGTACTATTTTTTTACTTATATGGAAACACTCAATAAGATAAATCAGGAAAAATAACAAAAAAATGTAATTTTATTGTGTACATCCATAAGAATTATATTGTAATAATTTCAAATTAATCTCAAAAACTAATGTTTTAAAGTATATGTATCATCTTATTAAAATATTGGAAACATACATGCAAAGTAATAATTCTTATTTCATAAAATCAGGTTCTTAATACTTTTATTTTAGGGAAAAAAATATTTTGCATTCCAGTTAAAATACTTCTATAATAACTAGCTTGTTGATACATTTGATATGAGTGAAGTTTTTGATAACTTGAAGGAAATTAACATTTCCTGTGGGGAAAAAAACAGGACTCAGACCACCTGGTCAATATAATTCACAACATCCTGCCCCTTGATGAACCAGAGGGTTCATAACATTTTCATGAAGCAATAAAATTTTAAATTCAAGCATTTCTAGGCTTCTAGCACAATTAAATTTTAAATTCAAGCATTTCTAGGCTTCTAGCACAATTAAATTTTAAATTCAAGCATTACTAGGCTTCCAGCACAATTAAATTTTAAAAACAACACACAAATTAAATAATTAAACATTATAACATATTTCAACGCACTAATAAAAAATAACACTTTTACAAAATATCCTGAAATTTGAGAAAAGAAAAAAAGAGGTTTCATTATAAAAAATTTAAACATTGACAAGGAAAGTATACTTTATAAATTTTCTAACTTTTTTATAAGTTACTAATCAAGCTATTTATTAACGCTTGAAGTAAGCAAGAATTAAAAGAGAGCAACACACAATAAATTAAGTCAAAAAATAAAAAAATTCGTATAACTATATACACATGGAGAAAATATTAAATAATTCAATATACAATTTTCAAGAATCATTCTAGCTATACCAATATTTAAAGAATGAAATACTAAACTGCATTTGAATCAAACAAATATTTGAAATAAAACTATCAATACACAGCATTCAAAATAGTATTCTGAGCTGAATTTCTTCTGTACACGAACGCTCGCAATCCACAACAGCAGCCATCTTTGAATAAATAAAGATCTGGCGCAATGCATCATGGGAAAATTAGAAAACGTTCCCGCATTTTACCCCCAAATCCCCTGCCCTATTGCGGGTACAAAAATCAAACCTCCTTTTCTACCAGGCATTTTCCCGGGTCGTCATGTAAACGCCTCGAAAGAGGATCCATGTCGGTATATTGCCGGCAATTTTCGTCCATGTAAACGGGCCTTTAGTGATCAAATAATCCATTAGCGGTAGCGGATATCGTGGATAACTCGTGATCGCCTTTAATTTTCTATAATCTATTGCAAACCTATAAGATTCTGGGTCGTCTAACGGCAACCCGTTATTCTTCCGACATAAAACAACTGGAGACGCGTAAGGCGATGTTGTTGGAAATATAGTTCCATCGTCCAACATCTTCTTAACGTGGTAGTTAATGATACCCTGTTTGACCCTGTCATAGCGATAAGGTCTCGAAGAAACAGGAGGATTATCACCCGTATCAATTTCATGACAAAAGACATGCGTCAGACCTAGCTTATCTGAAAACAAACCTTGAAATTCCTTAAACAAAATCTGCAACTTCTGTTTTTGTTCTGCATTTAACTAAGTTTTTGATAAATCTATCCGTACCGGTTCGTCCGAAATTGCCACTTTCTCAATCCGCGAGTCCGGAATGATTAACGATTTCGTAAAAAAATCAAAACCTATCTTTGCATGCGACATAAAATCAATGCCCAAGATGCATGGATATTGCATCTCAGCAATTAAATGAAAATTTCACAACTTCGAAAATTTCCTTATCTTAATTCGTAACTCAATGGTGCCCAAATTTCTGCACTGCTACCCTTGAGCCGTAACTACTTTCGCTGACGATTTTTTAATAGGACGAAAAGAAAAATATGATCGTTACATCTCCTCTGAAATAAATGACTTCTCCGCACCTGTATCCCCGAGAGCTTTTACAAACGTGTCATGTAAAAGAATCGGCACATATGGAAGATCAATTGGTGATAACCGTAATGAATTAAGTTTAATTTGATTAGGAGGATTTGACTCAGTTAGCGACCGCTTACCTCCTGCAACACGATCGCTTAGAAGTTTACATTGGCATTTTCTTGCCTACCACTGGTGCAATCACCACGCCTCCAATTCCGCTTTGCTGAATCATCAATAGGACTTTTCCTAATCACCATTCTTCTGTTTTGATACCGGTCTGTTCGATGATTTGGTTGGTTGTTGCGATTTCCTCCCTCGAATCCCTGATTTTGATATTTACGACGAGAAAAATTATTCGCACCCCTGCTTAGTCCTCTCTGATCATTTTGTCTATTTCCGACCCTTGTATCTCTCCAATTTCCATTATTCCTTCTTTCCTCAGGATTTCTACTCGTATCCCAACCTCGTCTAGCAAAATTATTACTCGAACTCTGGTTTTCCCTGCAGCTATGACGCTCCTCATACCGGTCTACCAACTCTATCAACTGAGCTTTCGTTGTGGGGTTTCGAACTTCTAAATAATCCATTATTTGGGGTTCTAGTCGCATTACTATGTAATCAACCAATTTTATCTCATCATAATTCAAATTTAAAGCCTTATGGACTTTTAAAAGCTGGAAAATAAAGTCTGACGGGGCTTGACCTCTCCGTTGTTTCGATGAAAAAAACTGAGCCTCTAACTCTGATTTATTCCGTATTACAGGAAAACTATCCGACAACTTCTTTTTAAGCGTTGCAAACGCAGTCGCTTCTTCATTTACACACTCGAATCCGATGACCTCAAACCAGTCTAACGCTCTCCCAATTAAATGACCCTTTAAATACGCACATGCTAGATTCGCCGGTATTTCATAGTAGGCTATGTTATCGTCTATATTTGTAATAAACTCAGACACATTTTCTTTACCCGAAAAAAATAATTCCGGCAAAACTCTAAATCCTGCACTTGCTCTTAATTCCGGTATTTTGGTTGGGCGCCAGTGTCGTGAAACATAACCTCCCCTAAGATTATCATCTCCCCGTCTAGTGTTACTCGTTTCTAGATGTGTAGGCGGGTGAAGGAATTCAAAAGACATCTTTACAAATCACAATATTTATTGATACCTCTTAATCAAGGAAGGTTATATATACACTATTCAAATTTAAGAACAATAAAACACAGTGGAGAATGAGAAGGGGTAACTATTAGCGGAACTACGGAATCTGAACTGAATCCACGAAAGATCAGCGCGTACAATTGCACTAACACACGTACACGTATTTATAGTTTCTAAATCACTATAACCTGATTCTTATCTTTCAGCAGGTCCGTCTTGTGATATACTGTGATTCCGGATAGATCGGATAAAGGCTGATATTTACTCTTGAATTTACGAATTCAATCTTCAGCTTTTCAGGTTTGCTTGTAGCTTTTCTACACATTAAATTTGTCAACGACTGCTAGTTGATTTTCCGATGCTTCGATTCACTTTACTTTAAAAATCTACTTCTTCACTTTACAACTCTTTCTCATTTCATTTCGTTCACTTTTATTAACTCGCGAACCCGAACTTATATAAAATATCTCATTTGCATAAATCACGCTTTGGCTCCCGGTAGAGATTGGTTGAAATAAATAAAATTTGAAAGAATACTTAGAGGATTAGTGAAGAACCGTACAGATCCGTCACAATTTTGTTTCATGGATACAAAGTTGATTTAAAAATAAGTGAAGAAATTTTAGAAATCCTTCAAATTCAAAATACAACTCCTGTAGTAGGGATTTTAAATGTACTTATAAATGTTTTGTGTGTGAAGATATATTTTGCCATAGAAAAAGTTTGTCCGTCTTGCATGATGGTGCCCCTTCTGTGACCAGTATTACTAAAGGAGTTGTTGCAAGATTAAAAGAAACATTGAAACAGCATGGTTATAATAATTTTGAGCATTTTTACTATATTATTCATGTGAGCAGGTATTTTTATTGCCTTATTAACCATCAGGTACTGTGCTCCAAAGTTTTAAACATAGTACATGTTTTAAAAATAGTCACCAAAATTGTAAATTATATTCGAGAACAGTCAATTTGCTTCATTTCTGGAAGATAAAGAAAATGTGAATACAATGATTTACTATATTATGTGAAAATTTAATGGCTTCCAAATCATAAAGTGTTAAAATGTATCTTAAAACTGCTGCATGAAATTATAATTCTCTTAGGAACAAAAATATTATGATTGTGCTGAATTAAAATATGGACAATTGATAAAGGACCTGGTTTTCTCAGTTCATATGACAAGCCATCTTAATCAACTTAATTTTAAACTTCATGGCAAAATCATGTTTTGCACACAACTCTAATTGATAATATTAAATATTAAAAGTTATTACTTTGGCAAAAATAATAGAAAAAGAAAACTCACCTCACTCTGAAAGCTGTCAATATCTGTTGATTAAATCCCATAAATTAAAATTTACTAAATATGAACACAAAATTAAATGGTCTGAAACGGAATTATTAATTCTCATTTTAAAACCTGTGATCTATAATTTACCACTTTTACTTCATCACTATCTATCTATATTGAAATTGTGTTGATGAAAGCTTACAAATAAATTAATTGGAATCCGATGTGATTATTTGTTAAAGCAAAAAACCTATGGAAGTTGGAATTCTAGACTTTTATACATATTTATATCAGTAGATCTGTGTCCTAAAATTTATTGTTTGTTATGTAAATAACGGCTACGTTCGAAAGCACTCATTTATGTGGGAAATTATATTGTTAAATGAAAATCAGCGACAGTTCAGAAAGATTAAAAAAAAAAAGATAAACCCCAACCACCATTTATTGTCAGTTTTAAAAATTACATCAGTACAGTATTTTTAATCAAGTCTTTATGACTTGCTTTGTGTAAAAAAACGATGTCAAATATCTTCTAAAAACTAATGTTAAACTGAAATTCTTATTTTTTTTAGTATAAAATATGCATAGTTTAAAAAAATAAGTGTTTTAATAAGTTAAAAAAAATAACGTGAAATATATAAGATGACTACGCATGTATGATAACTAAAAACACTGAGTTTACATTTAGTCTAATTAATGCATAATGCATTATAAGAGTCGTGTGTTATTGTTTTTTGAAGATTGTAAACATGCGACCCCCAACATAATAAAATAGACCATATGGTCTGTAATATCAAAAGAGTTTGACACCCCTGGTGTAGAGCAATAGGGCGACAAGTGTCGCGGTTTACAGTGGCCAGATGCCTTCACACAGGTAACCTATTCGCCTGCCCTCTTAAACGTTGCATTCTTTTGAAAGATGGACATCGTCGGCACCGCTTAGAGTGGTGTATGGAGCACGAAAGTTGGATTTCCCATCAATGAAGTCGTGTCCTCTTTACTGATGAGAGTCGTTTCAAGGCCACAAATGATTCTCAACGCCAGTTGGAGAGACGGTGGTCTTGGAGTTGTGGTCTGGGGAGGCCTTATTTTAAATAGATAGACTGTGTTTTTGACATGTAATTGGAGATGGCCATTGTAAGGAAGTGATATTTCTCCACGTGCGTCTGTTCCGAGGTGCTATTCATGGATGACAAGGCATGGCTAAACCAGACTGCTGATGTTCAGCAGCTACTGGATTGCAAAGATATCACTCGAATGGATTAGCCAACATTCTCCTCTGATTTAAATCCAATAGAACAGTCGTGGGATGCTTTGGGGAGTTGCAGTGGACCGTATGGTCTTTCACTCATTTCATACCTAGTACCAAGCTGTATATTTTATTTCCACTGTAAGTAGATGCCAGAAAACTTTTAAGTAAAATTTTAAAGATTATTCCATGTTAGTTTTAAGAGAGAAACTCACGATACAGCCCCATACAAGTTTTTTTGGATGAAGTGCTACAATTGAAGACTATATAATAATAATAACAAAAAGTAAAATAATAAATCTAAATTTCACAACAAATATTGTCCAACCTACTTTGTGAGTCATCGAAAATAATTTAAATGGAAACTTAACTGTAATAAAAGGGTGAATAATACTATAGGAAAAAAAGCAAAGAATATAAAGTTGCATTAATTTTAATTTTCTTTCCAATTAATATACTTGTTATTACCTCACACAGTATTGTTGAATTATTATTTTAATGTATTTATTTGTATTATTTTTCACATTTTAATAAATATTGTTATTCATATTTTTATATGTTTCAAACTTAATTCAATCAGAATATGACCACTACCTACTTTTGAATCATTGTGAAATAACTGTCACAGCAATGGATGATATATTAAGTGTCATACTAAGGAGTTTCCCGATTCAAGAAGCCTAATATAACATACTAGCTGTTACCCGCCCGCTTCGCTGGGTATTTCATGATGTTTTATAAATTTTTACTGCTTATATATATATGTATAAATTATTGATATCTAAGTCCTAGCACTAAGAATTCGATTGTATTGAAAAACATACTTAGACCTGTAACTGTCACCTCTTGATAAATAAAAAGGGCAGAACTCATCTAATTTGTATTTTCTAAAAATCTCTAAAATTGAAGTATAGAATGATATTTGCTCTTTCGTAACCCAAAAACCAAGTGGATTCCCGCAAAACCAATTTTCGGTGGATCTCTACTCCGTAAATTGAACATGCAAGCCAAATTTCAAGTCTAAATCTAACAGAAAAAAAGAAGTTTTACTATCAATATCCCCGTAATCCCGTTGAGAGCCGTTTTCCAAAATAACCGCTCTTAGAGGATTTCAATTCAACAAAAGAAAAATGCAAACCAAATTTCATTATTATAGTCCTTGTAGCTCGAAAAAAGTAATTTTTTTGTCAATACGTCCCAGTAACCCCCTGCACCCCCCTTAAGAACTTGATTTGCTTAAAATACATTCTTAGTGGATCTCTATTCAACAAAAGAAACATGCTTAACAAATTTCAAGTATATGGGTCTAACAATTAAAAACATTAATTTTTTTCTGTAACTCCTCTTGACCCCTCGCAAACATCCTTAGGGGTCAATTTTCGTTTCACTCTTTGTTAGAGGAACTATATTCCATGAAAGGAACATGCCTACCAATTTTCAAGCAGGATGATCAAATAGTTTAAAAATGGAAATATTTATCGATTACGTCTCTTAAACTCCCGAAATTAAACTTGGTAGTTGATATTCGCAAAACCCATTTTGTAGAGGTTCTCTACTTTACGAAAGGAATCTGCTTATCAAATTTCAAGACTGTACGTCTAACAGTTTAAAAATGGGGATAATTGTCTATAACGCCACTTGAGCCCCCGCAACGCCACTTCTGGGTCTGTTTTCACAAAACGAATTTTGTAGGGGAATTGCACTCTATGAAAGGAATCTGCTTAGCAAAATTTGAAGACTGTGCGTCCAATTAATTAAAAATGCAAAAAAATTATCAATAACGCCCCTTGAACCCCCGCAACTCCACCTAGGGGTCGATTTTCACAAAACATGTTTTGTAGTGTATTTCTATCCTATGAGAGGAATCTGCTTATCAAATTTCAAGACTGTGAGTCTAATGGATTAAAAATAGAAATAATTATTTATATCTGCCCTTAACCCCCTGCAACACCCCTTGGGGGTCAATTTTCTCCAAACCCGTTTTGTAGCGGATATTTACTCCATGAAAGAAACATTTCTACCAATTTTCAAGCAGGTAGGTCAAGTAGTTTAAAAACGAAAATATTTATCTCTTACGCCACTTATACCCTGCAACGCCACTTAGAGGACTGTTTTCACAAAACTTTCTTATAGCTGATCTCTACTCTATGAAAGAAATCTATTTATCAAATATAAAGACTGCGTCTAATAGTTTAAAAATGGAAATAATTATCTATAACGCTCCTTAAGTCCCGCAACACCACTTGGGGTGCAATTTCCACGAAACCCATTTTGTAGCGTATCTCTACCCTATGAATAGGAATCTGCTTACTAAGTTTCAAGACTGTACGTCTAGTAACTTAAAAATCGGAATTTATAACGCCCCTTAAACCCTCCGCCCCCGCAACACCCCTTGTGGGTCAATTTTCCCAAAACCCATTTTGTAGCGGATATTTACTCCAGGAAAGAAACTTACCTACCAATTTTCAAGCAGGTAGGTGAAGTAGTTTAAAAACGGATATATTTATCTATTACGCCCCTTAATCCCCCACAACGCCACTTAGAAGTCTGTTTTCACAAAACCTGTTTTGTAACTGATCATTATTCTACGAAAGGAATCTATTTATCAAATTTAAAGACAGTGCGTCAAATAGTTTAAAAATTGAAATAATTATCTATAACGCCCCCTAAGCCCCTGCAACGCCACTTGAGGGTCGAGTTTCACCAAACTCATTTTGTAGCGGATCTCTACTCTCTGAAAGGAATCTGCTTACCCAATTTCAAGATTGTACATCAAGTAGTTTAAATATGGAAGCAATTATTTATAACGCCTCTTAACCCCCTTAACGCCCCTTGCGTTTCGAATTTCGGAAAATCCGTTCTTAGCTGACGTCTACTCTATGAAAGGAATATGTCTACCAAATTTCAAGTCTGTAGGTTGAATAGTTCCGGAGATATCGTGATTAGTCAGTCAGTCAGTCAGTGAGTGAGTGAGTGAGTCGCTCTCTTTTCTCCTTTATATATTGATGGGTGGCTTGGAGGCTGGAAGGCTTAGATGCTGATCGGGTTTTAAGATGGTCCCTAAGACACATGCAATTTGTGTGTATTCCCCTTGTTTCTTGTTGACAGGATGTTGTCGCATTCCTTAGTTGAGGGGGTCACAACGGCTGGTCAGCAAAGTTGAATGAACTCATAATTTGGAAGAGTCGTCGCGAAATTTGTGACTCTGCGCTTGGTTCCTGACCAATGGTTAGGCAGGACCAAAGTGCGTGCGGATGAAAAAGGGGGTAATTTGCCTCCACTTAAAAGGAGGAACCGGGACATTTCTCGGCAGATTTTACGCAGATATTACGCAGATTTTACACAGATTTACAGAGATTTAGAGAGAGATTTTACAGATTAGCAGAAGACCGATTACCATGATTTCAGATTAAGAGAGTTGAATTTAGGCCGTCCAAGTACCACCCAGCTCCATGCCTCCGTTTCAGATAAGTGGAATGTTGCTGTATTCTTATTCTAAAAATTGAATAGTGTAATTATTTTAACTTAGTAATGTTTTAAACATAATAAACGAATTTAACTTCATTGTTTTATTAATTGAGTTTTAAAGTACTAACCACTAATATGATGCAGACATAAGTGAAATTAATCGAACCTGCGTAAGACATAATATGTTAAATTAATGAAGTAATTGTAGCGCTGCATCATCTGGTGCCGTGACCAGGATGCTGTAATTTTTATAGAAGGTACATTAAAAATTTTGCCAAACGTACACTGCCTTTAACAAATCTTTTGCGAAAAGATACTCCTTTCGAATGGACTTCAGAAGCTCAGGCTTCATTCGATGATATTAAGAACGCTATTCTAAATCCACCTGTCTTGGCTCTACCTGATCTTGCCGCAGAATTGCAAGTCACGACTGATGCTTCTTCCTCGGGTATCGGGGCTGTTTTAGAACAGAGGTATCCTAATTCAGAAGTTAAACCTTTATATTTTTTTTCAAAAAAGTTGAATCCTTCGCAATCTAAATACAACGCCACGGTCCTTGAATTTTTCGCAATTTACACAGCTCTAAATTTTTTTAGGCCTTTTCTTTTGGGGAGGAAGTTCAAAGTTTTTACGGATCACAAGCCTTTAGTAGGGTTCTTATCTAATAAAAATCCCTCTTCTAAAATTCTACGTTGGAAATTGTCACTTGAAGAATTTAATTATGAAATTCATTACGTAAAAGGATCTTTGAATACCGTCGCCGATCATTTATCTCGTTATGTCAACATTATTACTTTGGCTTTACCTGATTCTGGTGATCTAATACAAATGCAGAAAAACGACGAATCGTTAAAAGACATCCTACTAAAAATTAATAATAAAGAATTTAGCCCACGAATTAGCAGTTATTTTATTAATGAGGAGGGAGTGCTATGTCATTTTTCTAAGCGCCCAAATAAGTCACCCAGAACTGCCATGAGAAAACAAGTTTGTGTTCCTCATTGTCTTAAAGCGAAAGTTTTGGAATCAATTCATTCGGAATATGGAGGGCATCTTAAATTTTTTAAGACTTATCAGAGACTTAGCGAAAATTTTTTTTGGCCTAATATGTACAAGGATGCTAAGAATTTTGTTCGTTCTTGCATCAATTGTTTAACTCGAAAAAACGCTTTCAATATTCCACTAGCCCCACACCAGCCAATGGAACAGAGCCATTTGCCAGGTGAAACTTGTCATATGGATATTTTTGGTCCTTTAAAAACCACGCCTAGCGGGAATAGTTATGTCCTTTCCATGATAGATGCATTCACCAAATACATTCATATCGTTCCACTTCCTGATCTTAAGTCCAGCACCATATCTAAGGCTTTCTTTGATAATTATATTGTACACAGGGGCTGCCCTCATAAGTTGGTTGTCGATAACGCCACTTATTTTAAAAGTTCTGAGTTCCTGGAATTTTGTAGGGTCATGGGTATCCAGAAACGACATATTTCAACTTATTCAGCTCACGTAAATGGAAGAGTAGAGAAGCCAAATCAATCGCTGGCTAACATCCTTGCAGCAATCACTCATGACACAAACGACTGGGATGAACAACTCCCTCACACTATGTTAGCTTTAAATTCAGCTATTCACGAGGCCACTTTCACTTCACCCTTCTTTTTAGAACACGGCAGAGACATTCGTCTGTCGTACACATATCAAAAGAGCTCTGATACATCACAAAATACGTATGAATACGTCGAAAGACTTTTACCTTCATTAGAGAATATTTTTCAGAAAGTCCTAGATAATTTAAAAAATCAAGAAGCATCGCACATCGCTCTTAGCACAAAGAATACAAAGTCGCATCATTACGATTATCAAATTGGTTCTTTATGTTTTATCAGGACACCTAACCTTAAATCTAAATTGTCTCCAAAACTCAGACCCAAGTTCGAAGGTCCCTATAGAGTTGTAGAACGGTTTTCCAAAGTGAATTACAGAGTTCAGCATGTCGAGCATCTGAGAAAGAAATTTAACACGCATGTCAACCGAATGATTCCTTTTATAAAAAGATTTAAATATTTGCATTTGAACAATTTGGATGAAACTATAACAGTAGATACAGAAAAAAAAAATGTTTGTGAGGAACAGAGATATAATTTAAGGAATCGTGTGAATTCGAATATTTAGATTAAACTTATTACAGTGTTTCAAAATAAATAAATTAAATTCATACATAAAATTTTAATGTTTACTTTGTTCATATTATTGTCGACATTTTGTTATCGAAGAAGGGTCCATGCTTATCTTAAAATACTTCAAAGATTGTTGTCGGGTAGATTGTAGGAATTCATTTTGTATCAATGAGAATTAATTGTATTTTATTATGTTGGTACTTGTATAAATATCAATATTATATACATTCATGTTTTTTTTTAAATTTGTTTTTGTCACTCATATGCTTTTGCATGTATGTTATTTCAAAATATATACTGTGGACACAAGGTACATGTCTACAATAAGTCAGGAAATATAGAGAAAGGTCTCTTGTATAACTCATAAATCAGTGAATTACTATTTTAGCTATGTGTGTAGTCCCACACATGCTCCATGTGTTTTTTTTAGTATGCTCATTCTACGTATTTTGTTATTGTGTTTCATTTATACATTATCTCTTGTGAATTTCATTGTTGCTTAGAAGTATTAAATTTTGAGCTATTAAACGTTGGTTTTATCATGTTATTATAATCAAATATATGTTTTTCTTGTTTCTTGCAACCTACTTATTGAATACTTATTGTGGATGTATTATCATTTATGTTTATTTCTGAACTTTTATTGTTTTCGCCAGTACCTTATGATAGTGTAGAAGAAAGTAGCTATTTTGCCATTATTATTCTTAATTACAATTGTGTTTTATGAATTTTAATAATATTCGAGATGGTTGTTTGTTTTATTCTGTGTTGGCCATCGCACTAGTAAAATTTTATTCACACTAAAGGAATTTCTATGATATGTTTAAAGTATAGTTACTAGTATTGTGTTCTTGTACTCTCGTTTTAGAATGTTTTTGAGTAGTTGAGTTTCAATTGTCCATAAATTGGGTATTCAGTTTTTTTTCCTTTCGGTTTTGTCGATTTACGAAATTTTTCTCTCTCCCTCCGTGATGTACTACTCGGCATAAATGTTGATTGATTAAGTGAAGTTAGTTTTGATTTCGTGTTTTTGGTTCATAATAATTTTTTTTATGAAAATTCTTGGTCATATTATTTAGTATTGAGGTAGATAAGTCTTGTGTTCATTCTGTACTTATGAAATTGTTTTGAATACTTAGTGGGTTAGAGCATGAATTTTTTTTTTATAAGTTGAATTTCATTATGTGAAGAGTGTTGATTACAATTGAGTTAAGATTGTTCGTGATATATTTGAATACTGATGCGAATTATTTCCGGAAGTTATGTTTATCGAATTGTTAAAAAGGTACAGGAAATTGTTGTCATTATAGTTGTATTAGAATCTAGCGGGTTATGTGAATTATTTTCGGAAGTTATGTTTAGCGAATTGTTAAAGAGGTACAGGAAATTGTTGTCATTATGGTTGTATTAGAATCTAGCGGGTTATGTGAATTATTTACGGAAGTTATGTTTAACGAAGTATTGGAAGAAGAGATACAGAGAATTGTTTTATGAGTTTGTGAATTAAGATGATTATTCAGGTATTAGTTAAGTGATTTAGTAGAAATGATTGAGAATTAGAGTTTCAGTTGTCGAGTTAGTTCTGTTTTTGAGAGATAGTTATCTGTTTGTAGCGTTAGTTAATTGTTAGCGGATCGTATTGGTTATAAGGTTTATGGCTATGTTGTTTGAGAGTCAGTATTCGAGTTGCCGATAGTCGATTTTGGTGAATTAGTTATAGTAATGGGAATTAATATTTTTATTGTTGAACAAAATTTTTTTTGTGTCTGGTGTTGATGACATGCGAATCGCTCTGTTCAGTGCACAATTATAGCACTCAAAGGTTAGAGTGAAGTGTTTCGTTTTTTTTTTCTCGCCTTCTATTTTTTTTATATATAGACTTAAAATCCATTTTTATTAATAGCCACTATTTTAATAATCTCGTCTACTTTTAGTATAAATTTTTTTGTTTCTTAACCTTGGGTTGCATCCTGATCACATGCATATTCATCGTTTTGTAATAAGGAAAATGCACGCCTAAGTTATACTATTCGTACGCAATTCTCATGGTGAATTTGTCATTCCTTTATGCTATTGATTTTGTTGTACGTTGTATTTCAAATGCATGCTTAATTTAATTAGTACTCAAGGCTCAGGGTGAATTTATAATTCCTTATGCTCATTGACTTTGGTGTACGTTGCAATTTCTTATGTAATCATGCCATATTGTTATCATGTCGAATTTCGATGTTAGGTGATGCAATGTTGTGATGATTTTCTGTTTTTTGCATTATACTCATAAATAATAATAATTTTCTTCATCATGTCGTTCTGCGATGATCAGTGAGAAGGAGGAGTTGGCATAATTATACAAAATATCTGTTTAACTTTCATGCCAGACATCGGAAATGTTGTTTTTACCCATTTTACTATGCATATATGTCGCGCCAAAATCTGTGTCACAATCAATTTTTTAAGTATTTACTTCTTGTATCTTTATATATATATCACTTGTTTTATTTATATTACATATTAATCACTGCTGTGTTATGTACACAATTATACTGTTACAATGTTTCGTGAGTGCAATTCTTTTGTGTAAATTATGCGGTAGCCCAGATCTCATCTCAAAATTCGAATTTTATGAATTTTTTTTTTCTTTACAAGACGTTCTATTGTACTACATTTGTTTGGCAGAAACGGAGGCAGGGGATGGTCGGTGTGGTATTCAAACGAAAGTCCCGGCCCGTCAAGAAGTTAGTGGGGAGGGAGAAAGTGAAATGGAAAATAATGAGTTCACGTGTTGTGTGTGTAGAACATTTCCGTACTTATTATAATCTCTTTTGGGAGTATTTTTTTCATTAAGGTCGAGCTGGAATGCAACTCACGGACAACAGGAAAGGAAAATTTTCCCCTTCGCCATGGCGTCAGGATGACAGGCCAGCCACATTCATCAGGTTCGGGAGCTGTCAAGATTGACGACCTCCAACACAAGGGAGCAGAGGAGACAAACGTTTAAAGGTTTCTACAATGCCGCGAAGTCAATAAGAGAATTCAACAATAGGCTACCCATTAGGGCGGCTACATTCTTCCAGGGTGGTGTTTTTCACCCCTCTTCAATTCGTCAAACGACAGGACATAATTGTCGTTATTTCTTCACCTTCACAACAGACTTCCTACTGCACTTGGCACTAAAAGGCTCAATCGTCGGGATCAAGGATTCCCCCTCCAGTTTTTTTTTTCCCTCTCCTGCAGTTGTTTTTCCAAGATTTCATCGTGTCAAGAAGATCCATTTCCGGCTCGCTGTTGGACTATTACTATTGTCATTTAATCACTCCCATTTCAGTTTTGTATGTCTACTGCAAAATATGTGTTATTTTTTTTTCTCTCTTTCCAGGTGTTTGTGAGTCTGAAAGGGGGGAGGAGTGATGGGTGGCTTGGAGGCTGGAAGGCTTAGATGCTGATCGGGTTTTAAGATGGTCCCTAAGACACATGCAATTTGTGTGTATTCCCCTTGTTTCTTGTTGACAGGATGTTGTCGCATTCCTTAGTTGAGGGGGTCACAACGGCTGGTCAGCAAAGTTGAATGAACTCATAATTTGGAAGAGTCGTCGCGAAATTTGTGACTCTGCGCTTGGTTCCTGACCAATGGTTAGGCAGGACCAAAGTGCGTGCGGATGAAAAAGGGGGTAATTTGCCTCCACTTAAAAGGAGGAACCGGGACATTTCTCGGCAGATATTACGCAGATATTACGCAGATTTTACACAGATTTACAGAGATTAAGAGAGTTGAATTTAGGCCGTCCAAGTACCACCCAGCTCCATGCCTCCGTTTCAGATAAGTGGAATGTTGCTGTATTCTTATTCTAAAAATTGAATAGTGTAATTATTTTAACTTAGTAATGTTTTAAACATAATAAACGAATTTAATTTCATTGTTTTATTAATTGAGTTTTAAAGTACTAACCACTAATATGATGCAGACATAAGTGAAATTAATCGAACCTGCGTAAGACATAATATGTTAAATTAATGAAGTAATTGTAGTGCTGCATCACTTGCAAACATGAGGACTTTGAAACTAGACAGATTTAACGTTCATGAGCCCTCTATACAGCGGTCTTCAGTGGTACCTATGAATCAAAATAAACACCTCTGGTTACGAATTCGAGATCTTTATCATTTGTGTACTGTGACCCCTTAGAACCTTATGAGGGAAAACATTTTCATCGAATTGAAAATAAATTGTGTGCAAGTAGGAACATAAAGGGGGTATATGGAATATAATATTAATTTAATTTTTGTACACAATTTATCAGAAGATTGTCTGAAAAAGATGTATAAATATTTGATCAACCCTTCAATGAATTTTATTCTATATTAAATGCAACCAAACAGTTTGTTCAGATTATGTCGGAATTTTGCTTAAAGAAACTTTGAAGAATAATTGTTTTCAACAAATGATTGTATTACAATTTTCTTTTCTCTTTTTTTAAATAATCATTTAAATTATTTATTCAAAAAGTGGGGAATTTTCATACTTTATATTTAATATATATATATATTTATATATATTGTATTATATTCATCTCTTTGAAAGAGACTTTTCCTTTCATAATTTTATTTATTTTATTTTTCTGTCTGTTGCAAAATACACGTGTGTTAGTTTTAGGCCTAACATTCAATATGGCTTTGTTATGGAAGGTGGATCCGTAAAGTATACTTAACCCTAATTTACTAATCATAATTCAGCAACAGCTTTAGAAATCATAATAGGTCTCCATTTTAGCCCATTGACTCTTTTAATTTCTTTCATTTTAAAGTTCCAACTCTGTTTCCTGCTATACATACGTTTTTTTTTAAAATCTTGTGTAATATACATTTCTATTTTTTTATAGTTATGTGTGTTAAAATCTGGTTTCTAACTTCTGACTTTGTTAGTTGATAGTTTAGTCTTGTTATTTTTTCAATTTAGTATATTATATATATATATATATATATATATATATATACACTCATCAAAACGGCTTGCATTATAGTTTAAAATAATAACAAAGTTCACTATGAAGTATTACGAGCAAACGCGAAAGATTGGTTGCGGGGTGGTGGGAAACCCACTCGTTTGTTATTGTCGTGCCTTAGATATATCGTGGACTATAATTGCGCAAAGAAAAAAGTTTATATACGTAAAGCATAATCAATTTCATTGACACAAATGTGTTTTAAAGTTTATTTGTGTTATATTCACGATTTTTAACTGTTATTTAAGATGGCTACATCTAAAAAAAAGGTGCGAGGTAGTAAATGTAACAGAGAATTTCTATGTGACTTCATTTGATATTGCAATGAATTTGCCCACTTCGATTGGTCGGAAATTGAAATTTTTGAAATGCAACTGATTGATTTACAGTCTAGCTTAATACCGAATCAAAAGTTTATTTAAACAAGAAAAAAGGTGGAATTAATTGAAACAGAATGATTAACAAGCAAAATAAATATAAGGGCCAGTAACGAAATTTTGGTAACAGACGCGATTCCAGACACATTTAACTGTTTGAAAATGCTGGGTCATGCTATTTTAACCATATTTTCATGGTTATGTCTACGAGTGATTATTTTCCGAGATGAATAACATTAGACTCACTTAAAAACCGTTTGACAGATGACTCCGATTCAGTATGTATTCTGCTAAAAGTAACATCTTACAATCCTAATATAAGTTATTTGTCATCTAATCTGCAACAACACAAAGCACACGAATGTCACTTTAATTTGAATTACACGTATAACTATTTCATTTACCCCTATACAGTGTGTGCAAAACATATTTATTCATAACAAAGGGGTTTTAGTATTTAGCTTTATTATTTTCCCGATAATCACGAGTCAAAATTGTTTGACGGCATGTCTATTAAACATTAAACTAATTAAACATTTACTTAGAAAAAAATGGCTTGTTGATCAATACATGTTCACCACCCCTGCTATATACAAATATTTTTCAGTGTTGTTGTAATAAATTTAAGTACCATCACAACAATGCCAAATAACTCAAGACAATTTTATGTGTGTCGTACATGTGTATGCTGAATTGGCAACCATGTGATTCGTTTCATATAATGTCACCAATACGGTTGAGATTATACATTACTAACCATTACCCACCCGCTTCTCTGGGTATTTCATAAAGTTTTATAAAGATATACTGTTTATATATACATATAAATTATTAATATCTATGTCCTAGCATTAAGAATTCGATTGTATTGAAAAATATACTTATACCTGTAACTGTCGCCTCTTAATAAAAAAAAGGGCAGAACTCATCTAACTTGTATTTTCTAAAAATCTCTAAAATGGAAGTATAGAATGATGTTTGCACTTACGTAACACTATAACCGAGTGGATCTCTACTCTGTAAAATGAACATGCAAGCCAAATTTCAAGTCTAAATCTAACAGGAAAAAAACGAAATTTTTAATATCAATACCCCCGTAATTCCGTTGAGAGTCGTTTTACAAAATTACCTTTCTTGGCGGATTTCAATTCAACAAAAGAAAATCGCAAACCAATTTTCATTATTACAGTCCTTGCAGTTTGAAAAAAGGAATACAATTGTCAGTACGCCCCAGTAACCCCCTGCATTTCCCAGAAGTTGATTTCCGTAAAATACATTATTGTGGATCAATATTCAACAAAAGACACATGCTTAACAAATTTCAAGTATGTAGGTCTAACAATTCAAAAACAGGAATTTTTTTCTATAACTCCTCTTGACCCCTCGTAATTGCGAGGGTTCAAGAGGGGTCGATTTTCGTTTTACTCTTTTTTAAAGGAACTCGACTCCATGAAAGGAACATGGCTACCAATTTTCAAGCAAGTAGATCTAATAGTTTTAAAACGGAAAGATTTATCAATTACGTCCCTTGATCCCCAGCTACGTCACTTGGGATCTGTTTTCACAAAACCCATTTTGTAGGGAACTGTACTCTATGAAAGGAATCTGCTTACCAAATTTAAAGACTATGCGTCTAATAAATTAAAAATGGAAAAATTTATCTATAATGCCCCTTCGAGCCCCCGCAACGACACCTAGGGTCGATTTTGACAAAACACATTACATAGGGGATTTTTAATCCATGAAAGGTTTCTGATTATCATATTTCAAGACTGCACGTCAAGTAGTTTAAAAATGGAAATAATTATTTATAACATCCCTTAACCCTACAACGCACCTTGGGGGTCGATTTTCACGAAACGCATTTTGTAGCGTATCTCTATCCTATGAGAGAAATCTGCTTACCAAATTTCAAGCCGCTTACCGTATTTCTACTAGATTAAAAATCGGAATAACTATTTATATATCCCCTTAAACTCCCGCAACACCCCTTCGGGTGTTGGGCAATTTTCCCAAAACCCATTTTTTAGCGAATATTTACTCCATGAAAGAAACATGCCTACCAATTTTCAAGCAGGTATATATATGTAGGTCAAGTCGTTTCAAAAAAAATATTTACCTATTACACCTCTTAATCCCCCGCAACGCCACTTTGGGGCTATTTTGCCCAAACCTAACTTGTAGCTGATCTCTACTCTATGAAAGGAATCTATTTATAAAATTTAATATCTGTGCGTCTAATAGATTAAAAATGTAAATAATTACCTATAACACTCCCTAAGCCCACCGCAACGCCACTTGGAAGTCGATTTTCACCAAACTTTTTTTGTAGCGGATCGCTACTGAATGAAAGGAATCTGCTCACATAATTTCAAGATTGTACGTCGAGTAGATTCAAAAGAAAGAATTATTTATAACGCCCCTTGACCTCCGTAAAGCCCCTTGCGTTTCGAATTTCTCAAAAAAAAATCCGTTCTTAGTGGATCTCTACTCCCTGAAAGGAACAAGTCTACCAAACTTCAAGTCTGTCGGTTGAATAGTTCCGGAGGTATCGTGATTAATCAGGCAGTGCGTCGCTTTTCTCCTTGAAATATATAGTTTTGGAATATTTGTTCGGGAGAACCTAGAACCCCAACTCTGATTTAAAAAAAAAAAGTTTCAAAATCCTTTCCGGAGATATAAATAATAATTTCCCTTATTTTTAAGGCGATTGGATGCATGGCTTTTGAATCTATCGAGTACAGACAGAGAGACACACATTCATTTCTATATATATAGATTGCAAGCTCTTGCAGAAAATTAACACAAAGATTGTCTGAAATGGAATAATTGTGTAAGAATAAAGGCGTCGTCTCTTTCGAAGACTTATTGACAATCAACGGCACTAAATACTCATATTTCCAGGAAGCTGATAGTGTTGCAGGTCTATCAAAATCTGAGGATTTTATCAATGGCGGATGGAAGATGCAGCTTTAATGATGAACTTAACTGAAGAGAAGCGACAAGAACGAATTTGCAAAAAAATAATAAATAGATAGAGCTACGTAATGTATGTAAAAAGCAGTTTTTTAACATGACCAATTAGTATGAATGGTTATATAATCTTTTTAATGGGTTTGCCCCCCCCCCATCTAATTAATTTAATTTTTTTTCTGACTAGTTAATATTTTAAGTGTTTTTGAATATTATTTTGAATATAATAATATTTTTAAATTGATATTTTCTATTATGCCCACTGTTTTTATTCGTGTAAGACTTATAACATTTAGAATCGAATCGATATTGATATTCATATTGACAAACAATATTTTGAATTCAGATTGTGACAATATGTTTAAATGTTTATTGAGAATAGACTGTATTCTGAATAATTAATTTGATGCATGTTGGTGCTCAAGAATAAAAACAAAAAGGAAGTTTTCAAACAGTTTTTAGGAATTAAAATTTATTATTGAGATATACATTTTCCAGGATAGAGACGCTACAGATTTGTTTTATCATTAATTAAAAATTATACCTGGTGTTCTTAATAATTCCATAAAAGTAAACAATGATTTGATATTTTATTAGCAGCTGCTGCTTTCTGATATATATTGCGTCATAAATATTAAAATACATTGCTAGAAATACAAAAATTATCCTGGATTTAAATGATAACTATTAGGGTGGATCGTAGAGAAAAAAATAATATATGTTCGAAATCTAACTATGCATAAAAGATGTTTTCTGGTATGAAGATGAGAAGAAAAATAATTAAAGCAAATAATTTTAAAAACTAATATTGCCCCAAAGGAGCTGAAATTTGAAATAAAATGTTAAGACTTATTTGGGTTAGATGGTTTTAAACTCAAAATGAAATTATTTTTCTACAGTATAAATAAACAAAAGCAATGATTATTGATAACTTAGTACCGAGTACTGAATAATACAATGTACATCACAACATTTCAAAACCTTAGCTCTCTATCCAAGCACCGTCGAAGCATTTCTTTCGTCATTCACTTTATTGTGCACTATAATTCCAATAGTATAGATTATTTGAAAATTTAACCCTGACAAGTAATATAAAAAATAATTAAGTTAATTCCTACTTTGAATGGATGAATAGAAAGGATTTTGTTAACGATTGAAAATTTAAACAAGATATATATATATATATATATATATTTAAATATATTTAAAATACTTCACACAAATATAATCAATCAAATACTCGAAATCACATTAAATCTAGAGTACGACATCACATTTCAAAATTTCAATGGCGAATAAAAATAATGAAGATCAACATTTTCAAGCGAAATTAAAATTGTATAAGATAAAAATTATAAAATATCCAAGTGCAACCTCGGACTTAGGACCGATAAGTATATATATATATATATATATATATATATATATATATATATATATATATGCCCCCGGAGTATTGGCAAATTCAGGCGAAGGTTGGCTGAAAGAAAAACCTGCAATCCTGGTTCCTAAGGCCAGGAGTTTGCCCTAATACTACTGTGGCTAAGACATTATTCTATCATGACTATAGTTATCTTAGTTTTATGACTATTTTTGTATATTTTAATATATATATATATATATATATATATATATATATATATATATACACATATACAATTAAATATATATAGAGAGATAGAGCGAATGAACTTAGAGAAGAAATTGAAAAAATAGCATGATTTATCTGCATTGTTGTAACAATGCACACCTCATTTGGCTAGTTTGGTTGGAAAACCGGTTTTTGATGGAAACTTTTGCCATCGTTTTAACAGTTGCATTGTTACAACAATTAAAATTAATCTAAGTTGGCGTCGAAAATTGGTAATTAAATTAAGTAATTAACCGGTAATAAATGAACTAAGATTTGAAAAAACAGTATTAACTTAAAGGTTCATCTACTATAAGTTTAAAAATATTTATTTGAACTTTATTGGATGAATAGAAAGTATTTTATTAACGATTTAAAATTTTCCACAAAATATACAGGGTGTTTCATAAATGATGGGAGTAACTTTAAGGGTGATAGTACATATCAAGACGAGCAATAGTAAATAGGAAACCAAGTGTCCCAAACGTCTTCCGAAGGAGAAAGGCGCCATCAAAGTTTAGGGTCCTAAATTTCAAATGATGATAAAAAACGGAAAAATGGATCGATTCATTTGCGGTTTTCACTAAAATCATTCTTTAAATTAGTATTTTCTTTAAAAAAAGTTTTAAAGACAAAGTTAAAAAAATGCTGTTAGAGGCGCTCTAGACTTTGGAGTACCGAACAACTACCTTTTACCAATATTTTTTTATTTTGTTAAATGTTTAAAAAGCTTAGATTTTAACTTGAATTTTGAGCGCAAATTTGAAACCATTGGGAGCGGTTAAGTGGCAAAAATGTAACCGCGTTCAGGGGGGGGGGGATTGAAATGCTCGCATGTAATAATCAAAAAAAAAAACGATACAGGAAACTTAAAGAGGCGATGGTACAACACCGAAACAAGCAACATTCATCAAAAAAAATCATACTCGTAATTTTAACCCGAAGGTGATAGAGGGCGCTGAAACAGATTTCGTTTTAAGAGACAAAAAAGGAAACAAAGAACATTTACGTTATAAAAAGAAGTTTAATTAGAAATGATTACAATAGCTGTTCGAAACACTGACCATTAGAGGCGATGCATGCGGAACAACGGCAAAGAAGGGATTCACGAACCCTCTGAAACACGCCAGGAGTATCGCGCACCTCTCCTGCAGCTGCCAAAAGTCTGGCGGCGAGTTCTTCTGCAGATTCGATAGGAGTCTCATACATAAGACTCTTCAGGTGTCCCCAGAAAAAGAAATCCTGGCATGAAAGATCGGGCGATCGCGCTGGCCAAGGGACAGGACCACCTCACCCAATCCATTGATTTGGAAAGGTTGCGTTTAGATAATTTCGCACCTCTGGCGTAAAATGAGTTGGTGCTCCATCCTGCTGGAACCACATTACTCGCCGGATACGAGGGGGAACATCTGTCATCATTTCCGGCAGCACCTGTTGCAGAAAGGTAAGATATTTTTTTCCATCCAGGCGTTCTGGCTGAAGATAAGGTCCAAGTAGATGGTCACCAATTATTCCTGCCCAAACATTTATGGAAAATCGTCGCTGATATGCATGTGTAGAAGACGCATGTGGGTTTACATCTGCCCATTGGTGGAATTGTGGACGTTAAATGTACTGTCACGTGTAAATGTACATTCATCTGTAAAAAGCACAGTTGCACCAAAATCGGGATTTAGGGTGTTCTTCTGCAGATACCAACGAGCAAAATCCATTCGACGAGGAAAATCCCCTTGAGTCAGTTCCTGGAGTCGTTGGACATGAAAAGGATGCATACTTTCATCCTTTAGTACTCGCCATGTCGTGGAGGGTGATACTTCAATTTGACTAGCCACTGCTCGCGTGGTTGTATTTGGATGATCAGCCACTATATCCAGAATATTTTCTTCCACAGCTACCGTTCTGTTAGACTTCGCACGGCCTGCATTTGAACGTGCACCAAAAAAGGATCCTGGCTGATACAACTGTCTGTGCAAGCGCACAAATGTTTTATCATTGGGCAACCGACTGTTACGAAACTTTTTTCCGTACAATCGTCACGCCTCTGCACTATTCCCATTTGCAGTTCCGTAGATGAAGTGCATATCAGCCTTTTCTTGATTAAAGAAGGGCAACATCTTTCGTTACGTTTGTACCGTGATTTACACTTGCACACTCGGGTCAGTGGCTTTTATCTTAATAACAATTTGCATATGCGTTCTTCTTCTTCCCCATATCACAATTTCATGTTCTTCTTCCAGAAACTTGCAGCTATAACGCTTGCATGGGTAAAATTTGAAGATGCTCTAACACGTTTGCGTTTGAATTAAAATCATGCATTTTCTAATCAAAGTTGATTGTTTTTATGTTGAACTATCGCCTCTTAAAGTTTGCTTTATCGTTTTTTATTTTGATCATTACATAAGAACATTTCAATTTTTCACCCCTGAACGCGGTTACATTTGCGCCACTTAACCGCTCCCGATGGTTTCAATTTTGCGCTCAAAATTCAAGTTAAAATCTAAGCTTTTGTAAACATTTAACAAAATAAAAAAATACTGGTAAAAGTTAGTTGTTCGGTACTCCAAAGTCTAGAGCGCCCTCTAACGGCATTTTTTAACTTTGTCTTTAAAACTTTTTTTTTAAAGAAAATACTAATTTAAAGAATGATTTTAGTGAAAACTGCAAATCAATCGATCCATTTTCCCGTTTTTTATCATCATTTGAAATTTAGGACCCTAAACTTTGATGGCGCCTTTCTCCATCGGAAGACGTTTGGGACACTTGGTTTCCTATTTACTATTACTCGTCTTGATGTGTACTATCACCACTTAAAGTTACTCCCATCATTTATGAAACACCCTGTATAAATGTATATATATACAAGTATATATATATATATATATATATATATAGGGAGACAGTGAGATAATAGTAGGAAGTGAAAAAAGTAATTAAAATGTACCTGATTGTTTTTTCTCCCTCATAACTATATAGTAGTATCCTCTCATCGAGGAATAAATATTATTAAGTACTAAAATGCCTGTTCTATTTTTACAAATGTTAATTTGACTTTTACCGTAAAAAAGCTCGATTACCTGAACTTCTTTACCCTTTTGGCAGTATTTGGCATAAAACTATTTATTTTATTTTATTTTTCACTATATCCATACACCAGAGAACATCTTTCCCTTATTCGCAGATTTTTAAATTTTTTAAAAAATAATCGACTCTCCCCTCTCTTTTCTGTTTCTTTTGGAGTTACTGACAATGTGTTCTACAAAAAGCGTTTCAAGAGAATTTTCCTAAAAAAATATGCCTCTTCCACCAAAAATTTAGTGACTGACTTATTCATCAACTGATGTGAAGCACCAGTGCTCAGAGCACTCGAACAACTTGATCATTTTGAAGGCAGAATCGATCAGACTCTTACAACATTCATTTTCTTTCTCTAGGGGAAGTAAGACAGCTATAAGTAAAATTAAAGAGAAAACATTTTTAAAGAAACCGAAACGAGTTAAAACAGGAAAAAAGAACAATCATAAGTTTGGTTGAGTACTCTCTGCAATTCTCTTTCTAATTAAGTTAGACTGCGAGTGAAACATAATGGCACTTTATGAACTATTTTTTGAAAAGATATATAACAACCAATTTAGAATTTTACAGTAATCTTCTGCCGTATTTTGCTTTTTGATAGTCAATAGAATAGGTAAAAATATGTTTAGATTCTGGTACAGGGATTTATGTTCTGTTAAAAATAAGATTTTAAGTCAATATGGTACCATTTCACAATTTTTTTTTATTTTTAATATTTGATGTTTGGTTTTAATTGTATTTCGTAAAGGTTAATATTTAATAATAATTCCATACAAAAAAATTTTAATTTGTTGCAAAATGTTTGTAAAATTTAAATTTTTTTAGCTTTTTTAAGCATTTTTGAATCCCTAAGGCTTTTTTAAATATGTCTCTTTTCATTCAAAATTTTTTTTCGAAGTACATTATAATATAATACATAAAACTGTGCTTGGTTTTTTTCTGATGCTGCTCTTTAATTTTTTATTAATTTTTTTTATAGTTAAATTTCCAAAAATTCCCCAAAAAACATTAATTTTGATTTTGAAATTTTTTAGAAAAAGTATTAAACATGCTAGAGCTAATCCCATGCAGAGTTTTACAAAACATACATTTCAGAACATGTATAAAAGATTTCAAACCGATGCTTCAATTATCAAAAAACCCTTAGGGTTTTGAATAACAGTATATGTACAAAAATTCAACATGGAGAAATATGAGTTTGAAGTTTTCATTCCATGAATGCATGATATAATATTCATCGAATAGTCTGAAATGTTTATGAAATGTTAATTAGCTTATTTATAACTACTTACCATAAAAAATTGCACACATGTAGAACAATTAAACAGTATACTGCCTAATGAATATATAGAAAAAAACGAATGAAAGATCAATATTTCATAAAACTATATCTTAATAATTATTAAAAAAAATAAATACACACACTTCAGAGCTAATTCCATGCTCAGAGCTAATGCACAACATGTACAAAAGATGTTTATGGCTTTATTTTTTATTTCCATTATTTTAAAAGCCTTCGCATGTTAAATATTGTACACGAATAAAAGCGAAATCAAATAACAATTTATAGGTAAAATACATCAAAATCTAAGAACTGTATATGTGCATTTGTTTAAATAAATATCTTAAAATATTTTAATAACAAAAGTGTTGAATCTCGCACACATGGGATATACATATATCACCAAAAACAAATATATAAAAATGCGAGAGTTTTTCTATTCTTGCGAATTAGATTTTTAATTATATGAGTTATCAAAATGAGATATAGTATTTGTGCTTTTGGAGAATTCGTTTTGAAGTTTTAATTTTATTCATAATGATATCATAAAAAGCACGCCCAACTTTTAAATCGTGACCAAATTCATTTGATCTTCCAGTAAATAATTCACAAACTAGAATTTTTGCATGAATTGCACAATTCTTTCTTAAAATCATTTATTACTGCATATATAATGTCAATGCCATTGATGCGCATTAGAAAAATAATTAATTCATTTTTATCAGGTTCTTTTCTATCAGATAATCTGAAATGTAGGCGTGGTAGTTGCTGTTTAGCATCAAACATTGCTCCATTACTTAATGAAAAATGCAGGTAAAGCTTTGAAATTTTGCAGGCATATTTATAAAATTTCGGGGTATCAAATAAGCCAATAAAAGTTTTTTCGACAGTTTAATGATTTTTAGGGTACCGTATCGCTTAAGAAATAAATGCAGAAATGTATTCTCAAATATCAGCAATTAAGCAAGATATAAACTTAACATATATACTTGACTTCCCCTTTTTTTATTTTTAACCAAATTTTCAACACAGTCTAACAACTATGCATGTAAAATTAACAAAGGAATGATGGAAGAATTAGATTTAGCCCTTTATTGCATATTTTATTTTATAATTCCTAGACCCAGTGAGAGACAGAGATGTTGTTGTTGTTGCTGCTTATCTCCATATCTAGCCAAGCTAGACTAAGTCCATTATCTCATTCACTCGTAAAAACTCCAACACCATTAAAAGGTCTTCATATTGATCGAGAGACAGAGAAAAACCTTGGGATGAATTAAATGCTACTAACAATAAAAATATTCACATAAAAAAGAATTTATTTACATTTTACAGGTATCTTTTATATCTATATATTCTCAAAATGATAATTCACAGTACTGGGTACAACAAGAGGGAGAGAAAGATAGAAGCGAGTTTGTTAGAAAATATACAAGGATTGTTTTCTTCCTTGGTTTCTAGGGGGCAAAAATTGTGAAATTTTATGTTATGAAAACCAGATTGAACAAGTCATAATTATACATAAAAAAATTATGCATATTTTTTTTAAACTTGATCTTTTCTACCAAAAAGTATACCCTGCGAGGTGAACAAAAACAACTCAGAATTAATGAATAAATAAAGGAAGTAAAAACTAAAATAAAAGTTCAGAGAAAGGTTGTTGTGTGTGCGGACCGCATTTCTGGATCGCAAAGCCATACCACGAGCCTAAAGTCAGAAAGTGGTTTTGCTTGTAACATAACAAGCATCCACACGGACAGCTGAGCGATGTTGAAAGCAGCATGGACTATTTTTACGTGGACCATTTTTGTCACATCCTTTGACAATGTAACATAGAGATGCGCAGTGACGGTGAAGGCCCTTACTCCAAAACAGGATACAGAGTAGCCCTAAGTAGTCTTCTCAGATCAATCTCGGTTATACGTGCAGCATGATGATGGATGCAACTGTTTCTGGAGAGTCATCGGAAGACTTACGTTTCTGGATTACATTTTATATTGTTATAGTGGCTTTGTACATGCAGTGATTGTTATCCATTCAAAACACGAAACAAACCCTTCATATTTGCATCATCATTAATCAGACAAATCAGTTTTACATTTTTAAGATCAGTACTATTTTCGGGTTCTCAGAGACGTCAATAACCTAACGCAAGCCTCATCTAGAATGACGTGTCCTGACCTACATTTACACATACACAATATTACTTGTAGGATGTTTGAGATTCCCCATGGCCTGCACGTTCCCCACAACTTTTACCCTTAAGAAGCATATGTTATGGGCTGCTGAAAGACTAGGACGCGACTACTTTCCAGTCACCACGATTGAGTTGTGGCGAATATTTCAAACAGCCTGTAATAACTTTCTCGTGTTGGTCATCCAAGGCAAGTTCCAATCGATGTCTAACTGGATTCCAGCCGTTTTAACTTCCAGAAGCCGTGGCTGTGTCTACTAATTTCAAATCCCGCATGCTCGTAAATTGCTAATAAATTTAATAATGTTTTTTCTACCATACTGTATACGCATAATAAGTAAAATTTTATCATTTGCTTTCATTTTTGTTGAAATTTTAATATTAAGCTGTGACTGTATGTGTATATATATATATACAACTAATTTCAAAAAGACTAAGAGTGGAGAAGGAATTATTGAATTATTTTACTTTAGAACCTATTTGCAGCATTAGAATATTTTTTTAATCGCAATACTAAAGAACCACCCCCACAAATGCACCGCACAGTATACGATTAATTTTTGGTGCATGCATCCTTTAAGTCCTTGTGCTAAATGCATTTTTCGGCTTCAAATGTCAATATGTTGCAATTAGTAGTAAACTCAAGCATCCTTCTGTCACATTCAAGCCCTCTGGCGATGAACTAGGGAGAAAATAATTATTAAAATGTCATTACAGAACAAAACAGGATTATTTAGAAGAAATATTCATCGCACCTTAATGAGTGATTGGCAAAAAGATACAAATGATTGGCTTCACAGCGATTTATCTTTTGTTTTTTACAAATTCTCTAATCGATTAATGTTCTATTTTAAGCATTTTTTTTTATTTTGAATATAACTTTAACTTAAGGCACATGAATTTTTAAAAATTTATACATTTTCACTTTTTTATATTTTCTTAAAAGATCAAATATTTCTGCTTAAAATGAGTTATGGCACGAGGAAGTACGATAATTATAATTATTTTTATTTATTTTTTAAACGAAGCTATTCCTTGACGCGCATCGAATGAGCTCTGCTCGGATCACCTGTATTTCCCCTTGCATAAGTTTCTGATGAGCTGAATTACGTATGATGAATAAGTGAAAAATTTATAATGATTGGGCACATCCAAATGTGTATGGGTACACGTCTTTTGGATCTTAAAAGCAAAAACAGAGAAATAAATTGTAGTTTTAAAAAACTGAAAAACCCCTTTTATAGTTAATCGAACAAAGTTGAAACTTAAACTTTTTAGTCGCCAAATTAGTCACGATATCTAGAAAGGAGATCTAAAATTAGTCGCCTGAGATGGGACCTGAAAATGGGAAATCGTTAATCCTGATGATCCTGATCAGGACAATGGAACAGAATTATTGAATTATTTTATTGTCATCGGTCCTGGACAAGTGAACAAATTTTAGAATGAATCTGACTTTTTAAAGGGGTTAAAGATTGAGTTCAAGGATTCCGTTACATACAAGTGAAGCTTATAAAATGGTGTTAAAAAGAAAGTGATGGAAAAAGCCTAAGTGGTCGTAACTTATTCACCGATATTTTACCTACACAGTATGAAAAATGCTCTTTGGGTTGTTTATTTTCATCTTCTGTTTTCAAACGATAGCCCTCAACATGGACTGTGTCCTGAGGGTAAAAATTTAGGGTGCTAATTTCAAAAGGCAAAAGCTGAATGTAAAGAAAGGCACCATGATCATAAACACATACAAACGTGCTATATACCATAATAAATTAAATGAAGCAAATTTTTAGTGAGCCTATGTTATTAAGAAAATGTTTACATGGAAAGACTCAGCGGTCAAATGAGTCAGTTAGTACCATATGGTCAGTGATTCCAAAATTTACATTTGTGGAATTAAAAACTCTAAAATTAGGGTAAATATGGTTACTGAAAATTTCAATACGAGTCATGTAACAAAATTAATGATCTTAAAATATTGTGATACTGAACTAAGTTATAACTGTGCGTCATGCTTCAAAAGATTAGATACATGTAGGATTCGTGTAGCTCAACTAAAGCATCTTGAAATCTAAAAAAAGGCAAAATTGTTAAAAATAATGGAAAAAAGAAAGTAAGAGACTTTTTCAGGAGCTGAGAGTAAAGAAAATGCTTCATATGCTTCTGGAAAGTACTAAAAAAAGTAAATGCTCAAAAATTAGAAATTTTTACTTCAAAGCCTGTTTTCTCAATGTGTAATATTTTTCACTTCATGTACCTTTTCTCAAAAACTATTTATTATATAATCCTCAAATTTTCAGTGAGCATACATTTAACATATTTACACATTTTAATGGGGGGAATTAAATATATCTAGCAAGACTTTTTTAGATAAAGCGTTTTAAAACTAATTTTTAGAGAATAAAATTGGACACTTTAAAAAAAATTCATAATTACTTTAAATTTTTACAAAAAGACAAAACCTTTCGTTAAAGATTTATTGATAGTAAACATAACCTGCTGTAAAACGTTGATCCATTAGAAGTAAGTAGTTTCTGAGGAAAAGGTACATAAAATTACGCAATTTAACATTGGCTCCTATGGACGTGCCGGACCCCCTTAATGTCGTTTAAAAAGTAAACAGGTCCCAAAAGATTTGCACTAAATTACGTTTATACTTATATCTCTTAACTTCTGAATTATCCTCTTGTAGGAAATACTTTTTTTGTATCATGATCCGAATAATAATTTTTTTTATATCCCGAAGATTAGTAAAGTGGATTTATGAAGCCAAAGTTAAATTATTCGCAACACTTATGAATCTTCATAAACATCATGCTAAACTAAACTCAGTGGTGAAATAGCCCATGAGGTTCAAGACTTACTGTGCTCATCTTAGTTTACGTGGCCTTGGGCACTGAGGTGCATGAGCAGATGTTCCGATCAGGTGGTCATTCTGAAATTAAACCCTCAGTGTTTAGTCCCCAACTAAGTTTGATACACATTTATCGACCCACTGAAGGAATGAAAGGCTGAGTAAACCTCTCCCAGCCTGGGGATAAGAACACGAGACGCTACCACTTGACCACTGGGCTTTCATTTCCATCATAAGATTTTTAAATCTTACTGTGACCTCCAAATAAAGGTCAACCATCTTACATTTTTTTACCTATAAATTTACAATTCTAGTATAAAAATTACATCAATTTTAACTAAACAGTATATAACAAAAAGAAACTGAAACTGAATTGTACGTAAGCATGAAATTGAAGAATACTTAGTGATAAATACCACATGCAAAGACAGATTTTTTTAAAAGGCTTAATTTTAATGAAAAGAATGAAACGCCTTTTATCGTGAACAAGTATTTGATATTTCGAGAAAAGGAAATGGCTGCCATTCAAAGTGTTTATCTGAAAGTCGTCTCTGCACTGTTTTATATAAATTTCTTGCTATAAAAAGAAACCTCAAAAAGATATATGGAACTGAATGTTGCCTTCACTTTAAGCGCCAGACATGGACCAAAACGGAATATTTTTCTCAAGGAATAAGGTACTACATTTTTTCAGAGCTTGAAGAAAGTGATTTTATTGATAAATCATTTTGAAAATTAACCAGTATCAACTCCACTTCAACATTGTCTTCTTGGAAGTCAAAATTCTCCATAATACAAGTAAAGACACTTCATCATCAATCTCTACAAAAGACTTATAGGTACGTTAACGCCGTCTACCAAAAATGTCTCCTCGAGCTACTAGCAGCAAGCGATACAACTACTAGCAGCAAACCCATTCAACATTTTTGCACATGTTGAATGTGGTATTTTTACAATCTCAGTCAAAAACTAAATTCATTGTTATTTTCTATTCCCCCTTGAGAGGTTAAGTTCACTGAACAAGTGTTTGTTCATCGTTTACAGATTTGATTTATTGCGTCATAAAAAATTTCGACATTACAAAGACTTTTTTAGACGTGTTTTCTATTTTGCATCTGATGCCCATACTTTCCTCAACCGTTTGTATGCAGAGGTAAGGATTTCCATTTACAAACTGGTTTGTAAAAATATATTTGTGAAAAAACAATGGGTGTGCGTGGATGGTTTTTAAATGTAGAGAGGTATCAAAATTAGAAACATTAAATATTTTAGTACGTTCTATCAGAAAAATTCGTTCAATTTTAAAAGAAATAAATATACAATTTTAGATGCACTTCTATTCTGAAAAACAAACAAAAATAAATTTTAAACTGATAGTTCCAGCGTAATTTAGAGATTTATGATTATTTATTGACGACGTAATCTGAAACAACATGAGGATTTTTGGCAATGGACCTCTAAATTTTAAGTGGTGTTCAATTGACGAAGATGACATCTCAGCTGGTGTCTTACTCTCCAGAGTTCCATACCATGTTATTAAGAACGCAATGGACCTTGACACATTTAACATGCATCAGCCCTTATATCAATTACAATAGATGCTACTGCATTTTATTTGTGGCCGTAATCACATAATGGTTCAAGTCACGAATTCGTGGCCGGAATGTCGTGATTTCAAGCCTTAATGCCACTGAATACAAGCTGAGTAGAGTTGTTGATGCATGTTAAATATGCGTAATATGAAAGTCCTCTTATTGTCGTGTAATGAAAGTTGGAGAAGGGGGTGTAAGTGCAGGTGTCACCCTCGTCATTTGACCATGGTTCACAATTCGTCACCAATAACTCTCCAGTTGCTTCCTGGGCAGTCCTTAACAAACAGTCACGACTGCACTCTTTATGTTACTGGAGTCAAATTGATATACTTTGATCATTACATAAGGATACAGAATATTTAAGGGTGATCATAAAATGTATGCACACTTCAATACTAGGTAATATGTTACAGCCATAAGTTTGAGATCACTTTGACTGTGTGGTAGAATTGTAAGAGTTTGTATTAACAAATCTCATTAACGTTTCAACGTGTTTAACGATATTTCTGCAACAGATAGCGCTAGTGTTTTAGAAGGGAACGTGAGATCATGGCCTAAGTACGTCTGACTTTCGAGCTGCGAAAATGCATTTTGAAATGATATTGGAAGTTCTAGAACATCAGTGAAGAGCAACGAGATTGTAGGCAACAATATACAATAGAACCACAAAAACTCTTAAGCTTTGCTCGCCTACGCGAAATTGATGGAGCAATAATGGATGTGCTAAAGGGACGATCAGACCCCCCTCGCATTTCAACCTGATTGAACCTTTAATTTTCGAGGGTACAATTACTGGAAGAAGTTACTTGGAGATAAAATAGACATTAGTTTTACTTCAATCCGACCTTTGTTTAGTGAGGATTATTTCTTCATCTAGCAAAATGGCGTTCCACCTAATCGCCATACATATATGCATGTCTATCTGGATTAAGTTGCGACGGGTCATTGGATTGGCCGAGGGGGTCCGATTGAGAACCAATCACGTTCAGTTGATTTAGCCCCACTTTACTTTTACTTATAGGGTTACCTCAAGAAAAGGAACAGTAAAGGAACTGCGCTATGAAATTGAAAGGGCTTATCACTCAAAACTTACAGCTACTCTAAGAGATGTCACTAATAATGTACAACATCCTACTCAAAATGCTTTGTGGTATCTGTGTGTGCGGATTACTTTTTAAACACTTATTTTAGCACTTATTGAAACTTTGATATTTTTATTAACTATTATACTTACGATAATACATACATTTTTCTTCATCAAAGTGTGTACACATTTTTTGGTCACCCCTGTATATCATACCACCAAGAGTCTTATTCTCATTACAAATGCGCAAAATAATCACACCAAATTAAATATTTATCATAAAATTTTGATTTTTAAAACAATGTGAATGAATACATGAAAACCGTGTATTATTTTATCTTTACCGTTTCATATGTAGGGCACAATGTAAGAAAAAAAATACGCAAACAATGTAAGAGAGAAGATTAAACATTAACCTATTTTAAGAAAAAGAAGGGGATTCCAGGTCATTGAGATTTATATTTATACAATGTTTTGAATCTAAATAATAAAATGCATAGTTAAGGGCTTAAGGCATCTTTTCTTTACCAATATATTTAGTCCTAACTGAAGTTTAACTATATTAAAATTAATACAAAATGTAATATTTAAAGAGAAATGTGTCTTCTAATTAAGATTGAAAATACTTAATGTATGCATATTTAATTTTATGCATTTTTCCTTTCTAATATATTTTTACATTAATGGATAATTACTACTAATATGTGTTTACTTTCGAGAATAAAAGACAAAAGGATGGCATTAGTGAAACTTATTGTGTATTACAGTTTCGAAATAATTACAAAAAGGGAGACTCTTGCAGCTTTATAAAAATTAATTTAACTTAAAACAAGAAAATATGTGACTGTACTTCCTTTTTAAAATTTAATTAGTTTTTAGAAATGTAAGCTTAAAAAGATTTAAAGCTTGATGAAAGAGCTTTGTTTAAAATCCTTTTAAATTAAACGACAGCCGTGTATTTAAAACTTGATAAATAAAATAATATAATATACAAAAGAATTTAAGGAATATATGAAGAATTGTAAATATTTAAATGACTGTAAAGCTCTATTTATGTTAAAATAAAAATAAATGCAGCAAACATTACGAATTACAAATATAAAAATAATATATATGCAATAAACGAAAAATCTTATTTTTATTGAAAAATTAACTTTAAAAATTGTTGTGTTTCTTCTGTAAACATTTTCTTTCTTTCTACTCAGTGTAATCAAACGATGTGTTGCAATTTCTCACGATTCAGTGATCATTGAAAATACTTTCGTCAAATTGTCCACTACATCCTTGTCCATGCAATATATAGTGAAACCTCACTTAAGTACAATAACGTAACGCGATGATCATCGTTCTGGGGAGGTAGGGGGTGGAGGATTCTAGGGGACCTAAAATCTATGTTATAGTATATTTTGGCAGTCATTTGTAAAGTCTGGATTGTTGCCTAAAACTTCAATTTGCAAGGTGAGGGTCTGTAATACTGTAATATTCTCCCTTAAGTCACTACCGACGTCGGTAAGTTTCAGATTCGTCAAGGACTATTTTAATTTTGTGTAAGTGTTTTAAATTATTCATGCTTATTTGAATGGCCACCGTATTGGCAAGGCTCAGCACTAAAGCAACTTGAAGAAATAATCAGTGATGAAATATGGCCATTCCTTTGAATCTTTTAAAGAATGTGTATGTGTATTTCATCCTGGAATACGACATCTAACTGCGGATGATCGTCGTTATTTAGAAAATATTTTAATATGTTAGTTCAATGAAAGATTTCAAAAATCATGTTGTGATTTTGAATTATTTTTCTTTTATTTACAGGTTTACTGTCCACATCGCCATCTGTCGGATATTTTTGGAACTAAAGCCAGGCACACTGGGAAGAAAAATGTATGTCCTCTCACTTGTGAGTGTGTATAATATCTGCTACAAGAACTGCTTCTTTAAGCTTAACAACTTTCTCTTTTAAATTTTTGAAAACCCTATATCTATTTTGGAGCATCCGGTATAATTTTAAATATATGAATATATTAATTTTTGTGCACAAGTCCTGGTACTTAAAATATCACTCTCCTCGTCCATTTTCAGCTTGAACTTTTGGGATTTATAATATCTTATCTATCGCTCTCTATATAACGGAGAAAAACTATTCTCTCATCACGAGATCTACGAAACTGTTCGACACTAACAGCCTTGAAACTTAAAAGGTATGCTTCTTTTATTGAACATTTGATCCTCTAAGAAGGGATTTTCCGAAGAAGAGATTCTCTAGAGAGGATGCGACAGATTAAAAGGCGTTACAGATGAATATGCTCGTTTTTGAACAATTAGACCAATAAAATTGAAATTTGTCAAATATATTTCTTCTGTTGTAAATAGATAATCTAAGAGCGGGTTTTGTGGACTTTGATTCGCTCAGAGGGATCCGAGCGCATAAGAAGCTATTACAGATTTTAAAAAAAGTTTACATCTTTCAAACTCCATATTCTGGAAATTTTTTAAGTATATTTATTTTTTTGAGTAGACACCCTCTAAAAATGAATTTCGTGGGAATCGACATTAGGAGGTTTATGAGGGTATAAAAGATATGTTTACTCCCATATCAGAAAATCACTGAACCATTTTTAAATCAACAAGCAAAGATGGTAAGGTTTTTATGCAATACATTCAAAATTTTATTATACATATTGAATTAAATATCGATAACTTAATAAATACAACGTCATGAAACATCCAATCAAAGCGAGCATGTAATGTCTAGTACCATGTATAATTTTGTTGGAACAATTATAGATATGGTACAAAAACTGAAATAGTCAATTTAGCAATATTTCCTTATCTGATTTTAAAGCTTAGTAAAGTAATTTTATTTTGTACTGAAGGCATAACTGCGAATTTTATTTAACAATATTTTAAATAACATTTACCAAGAAAACTTAAATTTGTCAAAGTTGTAAATACGGCATCAATTCTTTATATTACAGGTATTTCTTCTTATCCTCAATCGTTGGTAGAATAATTGCAAATATTTCTATTTAAAGCCACGAAAGTAACAGAGCTGAATAATGAAAATTATGTTATGTATATGTTTATTAATATATTAATATGAAATAGTATACAAAATATCATGTCTTGCATATGCCTGTTCATATATTAATGTGTTAACAATATATAATATTATATTACGTATACTTGTTTATATCATTGTGTGTTTCTTAATATATCTGACTGGCATTCATATATTTGTTTCAGCAAAAGTAAACATTCAATATTTCAAAAGAATTTGATATTATGGCCTGTAAATATAACAATAAAGTTTAGTCTGAATTTACCATAGAAAAAAAATCTTAGCGGAGTTTTGTTAATAATTGTGGAAAATATTGTTTACTGATAGTAAGACATCTTCCAATGTCCCGCGGTTTCCAATGCAGACTATTGCTGAACACTAAATTTAAATAATTTATAAATTTAGCTTTTATATAAGATACATATGTATATAAGGTAATATAAACTATCTGATAATTATTTCCTTTTTCCTATATGTCTCGCATTACAAATTTATGAAACATGAGAAGAATATATTTCAAAATGTAATATCAATAAACCTGCCTTTAAAATTCTATTATAAAGTAATGAAATATCCCCAATTGTTTATCAAAAATATTGGAATAATTTTCCTAATATGTAAATCTTATGTATTTAATAAATTTTTGAAAGAATATTATACAACAAACTATAACAAGTTTTGTACCGAATATGTAGTATTTGCAAGTATTGTAATTACATATTGAATTGAGAAATATGTGTTATACGCACTCCTCTCTTTTCACTTATTTAAAGAATACTATTACAAAGGCAACTTTAAAACATTTTAATTTGAAATATATTTATTAATATACTATTAAAGAAATGAAAATCATATTGAAGAATACATTAATGCTTTATTATGAGGAATATTTTTCATTTTATTTCTAAACAGGTTGCAATGCTTCTGTGGGGACAAACTATAAAAATAATAGAATTAAAATAACTCATTCTTCTCAGCATCTTCAAAAAATAATTAAATATTAAGAATGTAATTTATATATTGAAAATACATTATGAAAAGAAGTGTAAAATACATGTATCTGTACCAAGATTTCCATTAGCCAAGCCCAGATTATGTATATATATATTTATATATATAGTATATATATATATATATATATATATATAATATATATATTATGTATATATATATTTATATATATATATAATTTTTTATATTTTGGATTTTGTATACTTTAAATTTCTATTTATTTTATTTTGGTCTTTCCTACCGAGTTGCAAAGGGGGAAGGTTGGCGCCTTCAAACTAGTTTAACCCCACTTATTCGGTCCTAAGTCCGAAATTGCATTTTGACTCGCTAGGTTCTTATTTGTATTTCATTAGATTTGATCTTAATTTTTTTTTCCCCTGTTATGTTCTATTTTTTATATAAATTTTTTCCATACATATTTCATGCATTTATGTGGCTGCTTTGCGCCTATTTATGTTTGAATTTCTTTAATCATGAGTTTGTTAGGATATTTATATATTTCGGCAATTTTGCTTATAGCAAATTTTGAATTCAGTTTTGGATTCAGAATCTTGTCTATGAATGTTTTTCTTATTTTAAGTTTAATTTTACTTTTTCATTTTCTTTATGTGATGATTTTATTTGTATGGTGTGATGATTTTATTTGTGTGATGATTTTATTTATATAAAAATATATATAGAAAAATTTATTAAAAATTTATATAAAAATATTTTGCTAACTCTTGATTTTGTGCCTACATATTTGTGGATATGTTGATGTGTAGTTTGTGGTTGAATTGGAGTCTACTGAGATGTTGCTCATTGTTACCTTTTTTATCATTGTGATTAGAGGGTTGCTATTAACATTTTATTATGTTCTTTTCAAGATGCTTCACCTTTTGAATAACTATGAATATGAAAATTAACAAATTTTATGTGACTGGCAATTTGTCATACCTTGGTATGGCATTGCTCGGTGGTACAGTATAATGGTATCTGTGCCATCGTCATGCATTTACCATACAGTAGAGCCCTTATTTTTCTGATTTGGTATATATTTAGGTATGTCTATTGTGAATTATAGATATGGGCACAAAAATTCTGAGTTAGCATATAAAAAAACTAAAAATTTTTTAGGAAATACAAAAAAATGTGTGAGTTTTTCTGATATTCATGATTCTTTTAATTACCCTTATGATTCTAAACCATATGTTGCTAAGGTTTATAAAACTAGAATTTTTTGGAACTCCAAATATAATAGGACATTATCTCATATGCCAGAACATAAAATTAATATTTTGAATGGTAGAGATGAAGTTCAAAGAGATAGGTGTTGTGGTAATATATCTGACACTAAACCTTTCAAAAATATCCATTGTCTAAAACTTAAATTCAGGTCTTGCACTGACAAAAGATGCAGGGCTTGTATCATGATTAGTGATGAACAGTTAGATATGAATTCGAGTTATATTTTTTGTAAAACCTTTAATTGTGTTTACAGAATGTTATGTAATGTGTGTAAATTCTCTTACATAGGGCAGACCTCGAATACTATCAATATTAGACTAAATCAGCATAGATCTGATTCTAGGAGATTTGAGTGTAGCAAAAATCAGAGTAAGGTTGAGATCGGGCACTTTAACAAGCATGGATTTAATAACATAGCTGTACACATACTTAAAATAGTGCCAAATACCAAACAGAGATTGTGGTTTGAAAACTTTTGTATAGGTGCATTTAGAACATTTTATCCTTATGGTCTGAATATAATATGGAACGGCAGAAATGTTTTGCCATCCTTTAAACAAAAATCTGAAGAGTCATTATTTATTCCGAAATTCGATAAATCTTTTGGTAACAACATTAAAGTTGGAATCTCAAGAATTTCAAGATCTAAGCGTGGAAAGAGAGTTACAAGAAACAGCACTACTCTCAAGAGGTCTATGTTGGAGTTAGCTAATAAATTTGATGATAACTTTAATGCAGGCTTAATTAAATCTTTTATGTTTGGAATGAATAAAACAGAAATTAAAATTATGACAGATATTTTAAGCAGATGTAAGTTTTTGGATTCCCATGGTATGCATATGATTAGAGATCTTAATAATTATCTAGTACAAAAAATGAATATCAAATTAGATGCAGTAGAAAATTACACTACAGAATATTGTACCATGTTATTTATGAATAAATCCTTTAACAAAATTAATTTTTCAGGTATATTTCAGAAATATCAATCCTTTTTTCCTATTAAAAATATTATTATTAAAAAGGCTTTCAAATATAACAAGAAACTTGGTAGATTTATTTTCAATTATAATCAAGTTTCGGAGCTCCTATGTCCGGAGCAGTGTAAATGCTATTTGTATTGTGATTATATCGATGAATATCATCAGCACGTTGTCACTGGAGACCTTGGCATTGTAAAAGATGATTTATTGAGAAATTTTATGGAAAAAGGTACTGGCTTTAGACTTATGATCACAAAAAATAAATCCAACGTTGTAAAACAAATCACAAGAGATTTGGATACTTTCTACCTTAAAATGGCTATTAAATACGGAATGCCGATAGAAGCATTCAATCAATTTAGATCTCTTGTAGCAATAGAAATTGGAAATTTGGATTTCAGCGTTGAAAATGAAATTATGTATAAAGACCTTAAAGTATCGATAGATAATATTCAAAAGGATTTCGTGATAACTTATGTTGATAAAGTCTCTGCTAATTATGCAATAATATGTAAATATTTTTATAGTAAATTATTAAGTGATCATATTTTAAAGAATAATGCATTTCAAAAGTCGATTCACAGTAATAGAGAAGATGATAATCGTCTTTTGGCTTTAAACAAAAGATTAAATATTCATCTCAAAACTATTAAATACCCACGAATTTTTTTAACACCAAAATTCCACAAAAATCCAATAAAATTCCGTAGTATTACTAATGGGTATAATACATATATAACGAAGTCTGGGAAGATTTTACAATCCCTTCTTCAAAATACTATCGATGGCTTTCAACACACAGCAATAATTAAAAATAGCTTAGAGATTGTTAGAGTCACGAGGATATGACAGTTTTTTCCATGCACGGCTTTGACTTCGAGGACCTTTTTAATTCTATTGATATAGATGATATGATTAGAGTTCTACATTTAATTTATGATAAATATGATTTGCATAATTCAATGAAAAAGGAAAAATTTGATATCCTGGTTAATCTTGTTTTACAAGAAAATTTCATAGCATTTGATCAAAATCTTTTTAAACAGATCAGAGGATTACCTCAGGGTGGTCCTGCCAGTAATAGTTTAGCTAACTTATATTTACATTTTTTCGAAATTGATCATATTTTTGATGATTCTTTCTTATTATACCGTTATATAGATGATGTAATAGTTTTTGGTAAAAATAGTGAATTCAAACCAAATATTTTGTTCTACCCTGACAATCTCAACCTTCTTAAAACTAATTTTAACTCTAATATGGTTGAATTCCTAGATTTAGACTTGCATCTTATTGACAATAGAGTAGTCTGTAACATTTATGACAAAAGAGATTCTTTTAGTTTCCATGTAATTAAAATTCCTGTATGGAACAGCAATTTGCATCTATCAATTTACAGAAATATTGTTTTGAATTTTTTACTTAGGAATGATAACTTAACTACCAACAAAATAGATAAATTTAATAATATCAAGAAATTCTTCCAATGCTGCTTAGATCATGACTATCCTTTTAACTTCTTAAGAACATATATTCATCACAAATACATTAATCGTCTTGCTATTTCTGATTTCAAAACCACCATACAACAATAGGATTTCAAAGTCAGCATTTTAGTGGTTTTGCTGTGAAGATTCTGTTTTAACACTCTTCACACAGTTTATTTTTTAAACACCCTTCTTAAAAATCCTATAATATGAAAAATTTCTACATTTTTAGCAACCAAACCAAATTTCTACATTTTGACAACCAACCAATTTTCTACATTTGTGACAACCAACCAAGTTATAGCCTACTAAATTTGAATGTAATCTTTCTTGGCGTCTTCCTTACAAGCTGGTATAAAGGATGCGTTTAAGTGCAATTTAGATTTTTATCACAACATATATAAGCTTTCCATCGGTTTCAAGAGTGTTGGATCTCCTGGAGTAAGCTCTGTGAGCAGAAGTTTTAAAATCTTTTTGGAAGAATCCTTTTACTGGGTAATTCTTTTGATATTTTTCTGCTTAAACATTTTGGGAGAATTTTTGCTTAATAGTAGTCGGTTGTTCTTTCATATTTCTATGAGATTTTTTATACTTTGGATTTTTTATATTTTGGATTTTGTATACTTTAAATTTCTATTTATTTTATTTTGGTCTTTCCTACCGAGTTGCAAAGGGGGAAGGTTGGCGCCTTCAAACTAGTTTAACCCCACTTATTCGGTCCTAAGTCCGAAATTGCATTTTGACTCGCTAGGTTCTTATTTGTATTTCATTAGATTTGATCTTAATTTTTTTTCCCCTGTTATGTTCTATTTTTTATATAAATTTTTCCATATATATATATATATATATATATATATATATATACTTAAATAAATTTTAACCGTCACTTGGCTAGTGATTCTCAGTAAGATCTTTGCATTTATTTACTTAAGGGTTAGCACTTTTACAGTGTAATTTTTATCTTAGTTTTTCCTAAAAAAATTTTTTTTAATATTCATCTCTATAAGAGGAACATTCTATTCTCACTAATCATACTTTCATTTTATTTTAATATCGGTTGATCTATCGTATAATAGTTATAGGCCTAATTTTTCAACATTGATCTGTTTTTTATCCAATTTTAGTACAATATACTTTTGAACCATTTATTTTCTTGATATATTTCTTAAAATCCAATTTCTTTCTTTCTTAGCCTTGTGTAAGTATAATTTTATATTTATTATTTTATTTTATTTTATTTTATTATACTGCACATATGTACGAATCACCGAAAAGAAATATTAACGCAAATAAAATGTTTCGAAGTTTTCTGGATAGTCTTATTTTGAAGCACCGAAGCTGAGGAGTACTAAATGAGATGTCGTTCTCGCCACTTTTCCGATGTTCAAGATTAAAATATCCATTGGCATATTGACAATAACAATCGTTTTGCTTATAAGGGAGTTTTTCATAAACATCAACAAACCAATCATTCGAACTGAGTAAAAGAATAATTCCTTTTTTTTTATTCAGTCGAGTTAGAACCTATTAGCTGGTTCAATTTCTCCTTCACCAAAAAAATTGGGTCAAGTAATATAGGGAATTATTTATGCAGTAAGTACATAAAAGGATTACAGATAGATCCCCTCTTAGTACTGACGTTATACTGATTAAATAGTAAGGATAAATATTTAAATAATGGATGGCAAGAGTAGAAAGTGTTTCGGAAAAGCATAGTGGTTAAAAATCATAAAGAAACTTTTTACATTATTTCCTATACATTTTATTCTGTCACGGTGCGTTCAGATAGTACAGACAATGAAAAAATTGGCGCATTTAGAAATAAAACAAATTTCAGTAGTTAGCGTCTAAATAATCATTCAAATACTCGAATACGTATATCATTTATCTTTTCAAATCCGAACGAAATTTAAAAATTGTTCATCAAAAATTTTTCTTTAAAATTAATACAGAAATGGAGAATTATTAGTCGTAAAAGACCTTAATATATATTTTATATCATATATTACTATCCCGTAAATTGCGAAGTTGTTTTCTTTTCCTATGATTTAGTAGTAATTTTATTAAGCTGATTGATCAGATCCGGCGGTTGATTTAATGTTGTGACATCTCACTATAAAATTTGATGAAGCGGCACTTTTTGAAGAGCTAAAGTTGCACTTAAAATTATATTTCCCATTAGGCAGGTGATTAAAAAGATTTTGGTGTCACACAATGTCTGGACCATAATGAAGTAAAAATCTCTCTTAAGAAACTTGAATTAGAGAACTACTACACATGCATATACAAAGGCATGTGAGTGGGTGTGTGTACGTATGTGCGTGCGTGTGTGCGTGTGTGTCTTTTTTGTGTCTGTATGTGTGTGTGTGTGTCTGTTTGTACATGTGTGAATCAATTTCATGGGAATTAATATTAATTAAGTAATGTAATAAGTTATTTTGCACAAAAAAAATTGCACCACGAAACACAGTACAAATGAACTCAAACAGTACTAAAAACAAAAACGTTCTTTTTACGATCCAAAGATATCACATTTTATAGCTTAGGATGTATAGCTTTAGAAGGTATAGTTGTGGTCAGAAGTACACTTCCCGTTCAAGACGGTTTTAAACTGAATAAAATCTCTCGAGTGTAAATTTGAATGATTAACTACAACACACGCACACATTATACCACATCTGACAAAAAATTTCGGTGAATGAAGTCAGAACGTCCCATCTGGCAACAGTGGTGAAACAAAACCCTTCGCATGCGTACTGGAATGTATTGAACATCAACCCCCATCGTTGTACAGTTGAGACTCATTTGTGTTCCATATAAGAGACTTGCTTTACAAAGTTCTTGTTTAGTACGTTGGTTCTTAACTGAAAACAGGAAAATGAATGAATAAAAATGAATTTAAAGTTTTGTCTTAAGCTTGGCAAGACACCAAAAAAATGTATGTGGTGCTGGTACGTGTTTATGATAAGCACTGTCAATGAAGTGTAGGTACGAATGGTTTGCCCATTATCAAAAAGCAGATGGTGTATGACAACCATCGTAGCGGAAGACTGGCGACCTCCTTCAGTAAGTAAAACATTGAGAAAAAGAGGAAATTAACCAATAAAGATCGTCAATTAACTGTGTGCATGATCGCTGATGAACTGCAGATTAACCGTGAATACTGGCGACAATAAATTATAGGGATGAGAAAAACGTGTTATTGATTTCGACGATATTCCTAACAACGAACGAAATGTGACGAAGTTTTTGAATCCCATCCCAAAAGAAGACTTCTTGCAAAGTTTCCCGGACATGTATAGCAGATCTCAGCGGTGTATAGTTATGGGAGGTTACTATTTCAAAGGACAGAAAAGTAACTTCCGTTAATATTTCATCTACGTTAATGTTACAGGACTATTCATTGAACTTTATTGTCAGAGGTCGTATATATATGTAAACAAAAATTATAAGCATAGTATATGACAGGAAATGGTGACTTTAAAGCACTTTTTTTTAGTTTCTTAGTCAACGCAGGAAGTTTTATTATGCATGAATGATAACGTTTGATTTTTTAATTCTTTATACGTGAAAAATGCTCGAAATCTCTTAAATAATAAAATAACAAAAAGTAATTAGCAGTACATTAAACTAACATTATTTTTTCTCTTTATATGTCATAATACAAACAAAGAAATTCTGATAATATCGGAAATAAATTAAGCAATTAAATATCGTGCTCTTCCAAATGTTATGATTCTTAGCATGCAAAATTTCATCTGATCCTTAGAGACAAATATCAGCATTTAAATAGCAGTATTCAAGCATTGATTGTCAGCGCTCTGAATTAAATGGGAGGCAGGTTATCCTTTCACATTTAATTAAGCAACTTTCATGACATTGTGGTGCCGGTTATCAAAGCCCTTTTCATGGAATGAAAGCTTCCAAGCGTATCAAGTGACATGCAGAAACGTCACAGAGTAACCTAAACTTCAGAGTAGATACAAGGATAACGATAGATAAATAAACTGTTCTAATTTTATAAAGAACTTCAATAACACGAAACAAAATGTATGCATTGGAGGAGTTAGTGGTTGCTTATTAACATTACATTATAAAATAACATGACCGCTAGTGATCTCGTAATTCTGAACATCAATCAAATTGTCACGACCCCTCCGTCGTTGGTGAAGTTGGAGAAACCGAATAAACAAACATTATATTAAATTTAGCACTTTTATTTTGATTTCATTTTGATATCAGAGAGTTAATTAAATCGAGGAAGTGCTCACCTTAGTTACTAATTTAAATATCTGTAAAAAATATTGGATCACTTATGTTTCGCTAAGATCCGACGTAAGGGACGAGTTAACTGGTACCGCATAACGTAGGGTACTCTTTCTAAAACTCTGCGTCCTTCTATTAGTAACTCTAACAATCTAAATTCTGTAGCGGCCTAACGACCGTTTCCCTCATTTCGATAGAGTTAACAGAGTAACTCTCATTTGCATAAATCATGGTTCTTCTACGAGAAATAATTTTATAAACATAAATCTTTTAAGTAATATGTTTACACAAATGATTTTAAAAATGTGCAGATAGAACCCGTTACAAAATGCCGAGACCCAAACCTGAGCTGGTATCCCCCTCTCCAAAAATCCACACCATGCCAACGGAGGACTTCAAGGAACGACATATTTAAAGGTTGTCAGCCGCTCTATACGGCTGGTCTTCAGTGACACTGGGGCTGAAACTCTTGTTACATCAACCAAGAGTTCGTGGCTTTAGCTATTAAGGCTAAAGCGGCTTCTTTAATCTTTGAGAGCGTTTTTTTAAGAGGAAGGTTTCTTGCGTAATAAATAATGATTTTTTTTTTTAATCTCGAGGATTATTCTTTTTGTATTTTTAGCCGAAATAACTCTTTAATAGTATCCCTACCTCTAAAACAAAGACAACTTTGATAGTTGTCGTTATTACATTACAAAGGAGAAGGCGTGAACTGGGAAATTTATTTAGGAAAGAGACCTAGTATAATATTTATACTCTTCAAGGATGTTCAACCCTCAATGTAATGGCACCGAATGAACAGATAATTCTCAGAGAAAATACTTTAAATTCTCAAACTCAGTTTATATACCAGTACAGCGTTTCTCAAACTGTGGGGCGTAATATGAGGGTAGCGCGAGCATATCAAAAAGTCGAAAATAATGCATTATTTAAAAATATTATCAGTTTACTGAAAGGAAACAAAACAAAATATATTCTGACATAATAAAATTAAAATATGAATATACTTATAATTGTCTCAGTTCTGCTCAATATATTTGATAATTAATTTAACAATACCAAGTTAAAAACAAGTTTAACAATTACCAGTGACCCCTAGGGCTTCTCAAATATAAAAATATATATAAAAATTTTAATACTTATCTTGACAATGTGTATGGATAGTAATTAAATTCGTTGTGTAGATTGTCGTGAATCAAAGCCACCCCTCAGACTATCATCTCCCCGTCTATCATTAAATATTTCTGGACGTGTAGGCGGACGTAAAGGATCACAAGACATAATTGCGAATCACTATATTTATTGATTCTTATTAGCACAGAAGGATATAAATACACAATTCAAATTTAAGAGAAACAAAATAAAGTGGAGAACGAAAAGGGGAATTACTACTAGCGGAACAACAGAATCGCAACTGAATCTATGAAAGCTTAAACAAGCATAATTACAGCTAAGCCACGTACGAGTATTCACAATATTTTAAATCACTGACCTTATCTTTTATCATCGGCTGTTCCGTCGTGATGATATCTGACCTTGCTGACTGGATAGGAGAATGAAGAAGGATCCACATTCTGTAACACGGAATTTTTACCAGTTTTAATCTACTTCTCCCAGCGTAGCTCCACACGTAACTGCTATCTACGAATGTCAACAACTGCCTGTTGACCTATCGATCTTCATTTCATTTAACTTCACTCTTCTATCTCTTCACTTTACTTAACTCCACTAACTCGCGAAACCCGAACTTATATAATATATCTCTTTTGCATAAACCGCGCTTTGGCTCCCGGTGGAGATTGGTTGAAATAAATAAAATACTTTGAAGAATATAGAGAAGGTTAGTGGAAGACCGTATAGATCCGTCACAAGATTTACGTCAAATTACATTATTATTGTGTGGAAAAAGGAAGGGGTTCGTAGAAAGTTTTGACTGAAGATTGGGTCTCAATTTTTGAAAGTTTGAGAAGTAATGCACTAGTAAGTTTATTCCTGCACCGACGGTGAAGCAGACTAGGTGCCTTGCCTGTGTACAGCGCGGATGCTCAAGGTTTCGGTCTAGCACTCAAAATACTATTTTAAATTCATTTAATTACTTCTTTTGAAAATTAAATAAGTAATTCTCAAAATAAAGACTTATTACATATTAAATGATATTTTAACTTTAGCACAACTATATTACTTTTTAAAATTAAAAAAATCTATATATTTATGTTAATAACACTTATAAATAGTTATTGCATGAAGTAAAATGTTAAAATTGTGTTATTATTTAACTTTCTTTTATAAACTTTATATAACAAACAAGTATCTAAAAGATACTTGTCTTAAAAAAGTTTAAAAAAAGACAGTAAAATTTTTGACGTCAAGCACAATTAGCAAACAAGGAATTAGTGTACGAACAATGACCTTGAAGACATTTTCTATTACAAAAAAGTTTTCCAGTGACTGAAGCATATCCCATCAATTTATCAAAAATTTGGAATGGCAATTGATGAGGAACTATTGATTGGATTTTAATACAATCTCCCTGTGGTCATATCTCATTTCTGTTCGATTTTATCTGCTGAATTTTGTGAATGCTTAATTAGATTAATTAAATAGATTAACTGTCCATTTTCGGCGCTAGTACTTTGGAGGCTGAACACCCTAAAAAAGTAATGGTATTACACTGAGTTTCGTTCTCCAAATGAATTTCCCAGGTTTGGCTCTCCCATTGTTAATCAGGATTTGCTCGACATTTTTTTGTTATATTTTAATAAGGCTTTTTCATTTATTTGAGAAGCATTTAAATGGTAAATCTAAAGATTTGCACCCAAATTAAGCAAACATAAAAAGGATAAACGAGAGAATCAGAACTTTCAAGTCAAACTATGAATATATATTTTCTGAAAATAAAGAGAGAAACCCGTTTCCAACAAACTTAATAAGAATTTAATGCGTAAATCAAAGAAGAAATTGTGTTGAAAGTTTTGAAGGAAAGATTTTTGTTATCGATTCTGAAAGCACCGATCATTGATTTCAATATAATATGCTAGAATCCATACATCTCAACTTCCCTTGCATTATTGCTTTTTTTTTAATAAACTAGCTTCTACACGCCCGCTTCACTGGGAATTTCATAATATCGTAGAACCATACATACTTTTTAGGCATATCTTCTATTAGTATTAACATTAAGCTTTCGATTACATAAAAAAATAATCTTACACATTTTGCCTCTTTTTAAAAAGGACATGATTTGAATGGCAAAAACAAAAGCATACATATACTTCACGCACCTATAGTTTCTAGCGTATCTCAAGAAAATAATCATGCTTGCCGAATACCAAATCTTTAAGTCTACTTCTTCAAAAAAGGGGAACTGCTTAGATCAGTGTTTCTCAAACTGTGGGGCTCACCCAGAGGGGTGCGTGATAACTCCACGAGTGGGGCGTGAGCATATTGAAAAGACGAAAACAAATATTATTTTTAAAAAGTAATAGTTTAATGAAAGTAAACAAAAAAATTGATATAATGAAATGAAAATAAAATAAACATTTACACTCATATAATCTATATATATAAATAAAGGAGAAAAGCGACTCACTCACTGACTGACTGACTCACTGATTGACTAATCACTGTATCTCTGGAACTATTCAACCTACAGACTTGAAATTTGAAAAAACATGTTCCTTTCATTGAGCAGAGAACAGCTAAGAACGGATTTTGCGAAATTCGAACCGCAAATTCGGGGCTTTATGGGGTTGAGAGGTGTTATAAATAATTGTTTCCATTTTTAAACTACTCGACGTACAATCTTGAAATTGGGTAAGCAGATTCATTTCATAGAATAGAATCCACTACAAAATAATGTTGCTGAAAATCGACATCCAAGTGGCGTTGCAGGGGATTAAGGGGCATAAAAGATAAATATTTTCGTTTTTAAACTGCTTGACCTACCGATTTGAAAATTGGTAGTCATAGTTCTTTCATGGAGTTAATATCCGATACAAAATAGGTTTTGGGAAAGTTGACCCATAAGGGGTGTTGAGGGGGATTAAAGGGAGATATAAATAATTATTCCGATTTTTAAACTATTAAACGCTTAGTCTTGAAATTTAGTAAGCAGATTCCTCTCAAATGGTAGAGATACACTACAAAAGGGTTTTGTGAAAATCGACCACCAAGGGGCATTGCGGGGCTTAAGGAGTGTTATAGACAATTACTTTCATTTTTAAACTCCTGGAAGTATAGTCTTTAAATATGATAAACATAATCCTTTTATGGAGTAAAGATCCACTATGTTATGTGTTTTGGGAAAATCAACCACCAGGTGGCGTTGCGGGCGCTCAAGAACCGTTGTAGATAATTTTTTCCATTTTTAATTTATTAGACTCACAGTCTTCAAATTTGGTAAGCAGATTCCTTTCATAAAGTAGAGATCCGCTACAAAATGGGTTTTGTCAAAACAGACCCCCAAGTGGCGTTACGGGGGCTCAAGGGGGGATTATAGATAATTATTCTCATTTTTAAACTATTAGACTTACAGTCTTGAAATTTGGTAAGCAGATTCCTTTCGTTGAGTACAGAACCGCTATAAAATGGGTTTCGCAAAAATTAACACCCAAGTTACATTTAAGGGGATTAAGGGACGTAATCGATAAATATTTCCATTTTTAAACTATTCGATCTACCTGAGTGAAAATTTTTAGGTACGTTCCTTTCATGGAATAGAGTTCCTCTAACAAAGAGTAAAACAAAAATCAACCCCCGAGGTAGGCTGCGAGGTGTCAAGGGGAGTTATAGGGAAAAAATCCTGTTTTAGAATTGTTAGAATATTACTTGAAATTTTTTAAGCATGTTTTTTTTGTTGTTTTTGAATTGGGATCCACTAAGAATGAATTTAACGGGAATCAACTACTGGGGGAGCAAGGGGTTACTAGGGCGTGTTGACAAAAAAAAATTTCTATTTTCGAAACACAAGGATTATAATAATGGAATTTGGTTTATATTTTTCATTTGTTGAATTGAAATCCGCTAAGAACGGTTTTTGGGAGAACAACTCTCAACGGAATAACGGGTAGAGGGGGGGGGGGGGGTATTGTCAGTGAAATTTTTTTTTTTTTGCTCTATTAGATTTCGATTTGAAATTTGGCTTCCATGTTTATTTTATGGAGTAGAGATCCCACCTAAAATTGGTTTTGCGGAAATCGACTTGGTTATAGGGTTACGAAAGTGCAAACCTCATTCTATACTTAATTTTGGAAATTATTAGATAATACAAATTAGTAGTTCTGTCCTTTTTTTTATCAAGAGGCGAGAGTTACAGGTATAAGATATATTTTTCAATACAATGGAATTCTCAATGCTAGGACTTAGATATCGATATATTTTATTTATATAAACAGTATATATTTATAAAACATCATGAAATAACCAGTGAATCTGGAGGGTAGCGGCTAGTACACTTATAAATCTATCAAAATCGCACGATGTACTTTATAATTAATTTAACAATACTATGTTAGGAACAAGTTTTGTAATTACCAGTGACCCCTTGAGCTTGGCATATATCTTGATAATTTGTACTGTTTATAATTAATCCCTTAATTTTTGATTAAAAGTTACGCAATGCGCGCCCCAATAACACATTTTTCCGCGTAGAAGCTATGTGGCGCATGTGATGTATTGGAAGGGGGGAGGAATAAAAAAGAAAATCCTTCATAAACTCTCCGTAAAAATCCTTTTATTGCATTCCAAAGCCTTTGGAATAATTTTGTGGATAATAGTGTACAGAAAAGATCGTACTTCCTAACGACGTATATATATGCCCAGGACAACTTACGTTTTGGTTGAGTGAGACGTATATATACGCCAGTTGCACTTTAGAGGTTAAATTCTTATTATAGGTTTACCGTCAAAGTATACTATTATTGAATTGAAAACATTGCTTTTGTATGGAAGGGGGACGCGTCGGAATTTGTGATTAAATATTGGGTCGCAAATATTGAAAGTTTGAGAAGCACCGGTACAGATATAATGTCTCCGAAACCCCCCTGAAATAGAAGTAAATCTCCACAATACCCGTTCCAACTTGATCTCTACTCAAAATAAGAAACATGCTTGCCAAATTTCATATTTGCATGTGTAATAATTCAAAAAAAGAAATTTGTGTCAGTAATGCTCCCTCGATTCCCTTTGGGAGTCGATTTAATCAAGAACCATTCTTTGTGGATCTCTACTCATTAAAAGAAATATTTCTGCAAATTTTCAAGACTGTAGGTCTAAGAGTTGAGGTGATCTGACGATGAGTGACTGAGTGAGTCATTTTTGTCCAATATACAGGGTGTCTCATAAAAAGCAAACAAACTCTGCCAAACCAGATTTCCATCTGGCAGTTCATAAGAAATAACCACAAAACTGTACATGTTCGATCCATTGATTACGAGAAAAACTCAGTAAATGATGATGCATGATCGTTTATGATGTGGCTCCTGGGTATACGTGATTGGCTGGATATGGCAAATTCCTGCCATGGAAAAGCAAACATGTGTGCCTGACATGATCCCCAGATCTCTTACCTCCGGATCATTTTTCCTACGGTGCAATCTAGGAAATGGTAAATCGAAACGAAGCAAATTCACTTACGGATTTAGTTGCTCGTCTGCAAACTGCTTGCACTTCTGTAGATACAGCGCTGCTGTGAGGTATGCACTCATTCATTCCTCAGCTCACTCAAACCTGCCTCAATGTGCACGGATGACACTTGGTCATCTGATTTTATAAATATTTGCTGTTTATATATGCCATATAAGGCTGTGACGTCATACTTTGTTTTTGGTATTTTTCTCGTAAACAATGAATTGTCTAGGTACAGTACTTTGAGCATTTTATTTGTACTTCCAATGAAGAATATTTTATAGTTGAGGGGTGTTTGGGTGCTATTTTTGGGACATCTCTGTACAGAGAAAAAACTAAATAAAATAGCATATTAAAATGTGTGTGTTATTCACCAAAAGAAAAATAATTTTGACTATTATCATCAATTTTAAAGTCTTATGTTAAAATATACCGAATTTGGATTGTTTTATTTTGCAATAAAATTCAAAAACATTACCTTGAACCGAGTAAATTAACTGCAATGAAACTAAAAAAAAATCTTAAAAGTAGTCTTATTTATAAATATTTTCATCATAAAGTGAAAAATTACTTTTTAATTAACTCCAGAATTTCCATTATCTTTTGTCCCTTGTTTACCATTCTTCCGTTTTACATTTACTGCCATTGGGATAAGAAAGATTCTATTATAACGATTTTCTTTTCAAATTTCAGATTCGGTAATTTATTTACGCCTCGGCATTGAAATAAAAAAAACAGAAAATTAAATGCATGCATTGTATTTATTCCTAGATAATTTATTAATTATAATCTACTCCTAAAAGAAAATGTGTTGACTTAAAATAAAAGTTATATATAAAAGTTTAAATACTTTACTGTACAATAGCATGGTGCAAATAAATTCATAGAAAATTTCTGCGGAATATTTTCATTTTAAATTTTATTTATTATTTGCGGGATATTTTCATTTACGTATCGCATATATATTTTAATTACATTTCATTTAAATGGTTCGGTTTTCTTTACAAATGTAAGGAAAATGAGTTATTACCTTTCATTAATGGAACTGTAACTTAGAAACACGGCTAAGAATTATGATAAATTCTGTTAAATAAAGAATTGAAGAGTAACTGCATTACTTGCGCGTACAACATTCACAAATTTTAGATGTGTATGGAAGAACAAATTTAAAAAGTAATTACTTACTTAAAAAAAGGTTTACTTTAGCATTGGATAAAAAAATTAAAGAATAACTGATGTACCGGGTGAACCAAAAAATCGTTAAATTTTAAAATTACATAAAAAAAGGAAGGAATAATGATAAAAAAATGCAGTTAGAAATAAATGGATAATACGAAAGTCTGATTTCGTATTACAGTAGAACATCGTTTATTCGAACGTTTATTATCCGAACCGTCAAATATCCGAACCGAAGTCCGAATACGTTTTCGAACAGTGCAACACTAAACAGTTGTTTCGCGTGAGGCCGAAAGTGACGGGAAAATATATGATGAGTGATATTTGGGGAATTTCAGTTGTGTAATTTGGTAAACATCTGCGTGGAATATTAAGTCAGTTTGTTTCCAAGTAAAGGGGTGTATACGTACTCTTTTGTTGAGTTTTGATGATGTTGAAACCAAGATGGCATGCGATGCAGAAGACTAAATGTTGACGAGATTGTGCAAGAAAAATTCGATCCTTTCGACGATGAAACGGATGAAGACGAAGGCAACAACAACAACAACAACGAAAGTATCAAGGGCCCACCAAACACTAACACGTTTGCTGCGTTTAAGACAGCTATGGAGTGATACGAACAACAATCAGAGTGATGTCCTACTCAACTACTCTAGAGACGTTTGAAGAGAAAAAACAAAGTTTTACAATGGTATAGCAAAATATAAGTGCTTATTTTCCACAATAAAGGTTGTGCGACATTTTGCACATATTTTGCTTTTTTCAAGCACGTTTCCCGTATGTGATGATTTTCAATATTCGTAGGGTGTCTGGTTTTATATACTGCATGGATCGCATTCGGTTTTGCGTTATTCGGACAATCGCGTATCCGAACGGTGTCCAGTCCCAATTGATTCGGATAAACGACGAGCTACTGTAGTGGCAATAACAATTTTACTTAAAAATATCACCGATAAGGGGTACTGACAATTCCAAACACTTTGTACAAGACAACAGTTCTCTTGATTCATTTATTCAGGCAATAACAATTGTTCAACATACCTCCAGAACAATGTTCGACAGAACTAAGACATCCATACGGTCTGCAACCTCGACCAATCACTCTATTCACTCCAAATGTAGTCAATAGGAATCGTTTTACTGGATTGGCATAGCATGGGGGCTCGCCATTCTGGAGGAAGCATATTACAGATAGAAACCATTAAATAATTTTGATTTAACGCAGGCATGACTAAAAAAATTTTTGATGCTCAAAAAATTCGATTTCCTTGTGAGCCCTGCCCTTTCTTGTAAACTGCACTTCTTTGCAAAACCTTTTTTTTATGATTTTTTTAAAATTTTAAACAAACTTTTGACTCACCCGGTGTATAGTCATTAAACTCTAACTCAGAGGCGCAACAGCCCATAAGGGCCAGAACCTACTGTGTCCATCCCAGTATACGTGACCATTGGGTGCATGAGCAGATGTTTCGATCAGGCGGTCAGTCTGAAGCGAGACCCCCAGTGTTTAAGTCCCCAAGCAAGATTGGTACTCATTTTATCGACCCACTGCAGCAGGGTTGAAAGGCTTTGTCTACCTTGCCCCCTTACGGGAATTTATAAGTATAAGAAAAAAATGGTGAAAAAAATCTTTTTAACACGCTTTTATAAGCTTCACTTTAGAAGGGTTGAGATCTTCTCTCAACCCCGCAATGTATGGCAGGAAGAGAAGGGTTACAAGCCATGTTACTTAATCAATCTATTTATTGAACACACCTATTATCAACAGACAGAATTCTAGTAATTCAAACTAGAAGATATGTTCCCAACCTGAGCAATGTGAGTGTAAACAACGAAAGGCCTCAAATAATGAGAAGACTTCTTAAATATCGATCCTCTTTTATTAGGACAATCCACTGCTCTAAATTTCTGAGTTATAATTTAACTATGGTGACCAATCGTCTTTAATACTTTCAACTATCTAATCTCTGAGACGTGGTATAAAATATAATAGTACAAGTTCGGTAGCAATCTCTCCTCCTAGTGAGATTATCTATATCTCAATATCACTAGCTTGAAAACCTAGATATATATATCCTACCTAATCTGCACAATCACGGTTGCTTCATCAGAGGGTTCGTTCCGAGTAAATTCAAATTGATAGACCAAAGACTTCCCAAGAGGATTAAAGGAAGGGCGCGGATAGATCCGTCACAACTTCTATGTAAAGGAATCTTTGAACTCGATTTGTACCCATTTTAAGAGGTCAGATTAATTCGAAAATTTATACTTTTGTCAAGGACCGATGGCAATGCAATACCTTCATAATTCTGTACCACTGTCCTGATCTGGATCATCAGGATTAACTATTTCCAGATTTGGCAACTTAAAAATTAAGTTTAAACCTTAAAAGTGTTATTTACGTGAAAAAAGGGGAGGTTGCATCAGCAGTTTCTTACCATAACATGAAAAATTATCTTGTTATTTTGGAAAATGGAAATAAAAAAAGAATCGCATGCATGTGGAAAAAAATCATTTATGTTCTTACTCCTAAGCTCAGAAATAAAGTTTCTTTTTAAATTCTCTCGTCAGATCTGTGGAAGGAAACAGCGTTTACTGCTACATTTTACCAAAACAGCTGAGAATTGATTCAGAGGTCATCGGGTTAAATAATTTTACAAACTCTTCGATTCAAAATGGGTAATTTTATGTCTAATACTGAAGCAAGATTCAGAGAGAATATTTAGCTCTATTTAGGGAAAAATATTATTGACTTTACATCTTCTTCCGCATGAAAAATTTCAAACTTACCTCTTCCATATTTCATTCAATTGAATGATCGATCCCACATCCTCCATCCAGGCCGTATCGACACACTGATTGGATGCCAATGGGTATTCTAGATTCTAAAAAATGACGCATTTAAGATTAATTCGTCAATGAATAAATGGTAGTTTAAAATATTTTAACGAAACATGTGTTTTTATTGAAAATCGAGGTGAAATATGAAAAATAAAATATAGTTGAAAAAAATAAAAAAACACGCTTTTACGGTTAATTGAACTAAAATGTAAAAAAATATTCTTAATAGAAAAATAAATGATAAACAAGAAAATGAATGCCATAGTGGTAAAATCGTGGGGTGATTTGTACTATATTTTACACTAACTCAGCATTTCGGAATAGAAATAGTAAGAACTATAGCAATTGATATCGAACAACCCACGCTTTTTACAATGACATTAAATTTCTCGTTCATCATTTTATTCTGATAATAAGAATTTTTTTTAGCTTTATAGTTCAATTTAACATAAAGAAGTGTTTTTTAGCTTTTTTAAACTATAATTTATCTTACAAATATAATTTGGAATACTATCAATTTGTTACAAATTTGATGTAAACAGATATAATTTATTGTTCAAAATTCTAAATAAATTTCATAGGATGCTTTCTTTTCAACCTCATGTGTACAGAACATCAGACTATATTATAATATTTTCCTACCGGGGTAGTATCAAGAAAGTCAAACATTTTTTTAAAAATAAATAATATATATTTTTAAGCACTTAATTGTGTAATTTTTTACTTCTAGAGAAAACAAGATTTATTTGATATTCGAAGCTTAGAATAACAATTTTTTGAAGTATAGTTTAATATTTAAAACATCAACATCTTTCTAATCGAAAAGGGACATTTACTTATGCTTCTAAACAAGAATAACATGTTGTGTTATAAAATATTTTTATATCCTTTGAAGAATTCAAACAACAATTCTTTAATAAAAAGGAAGTTCTGAAGCGCATATAATGTATGAATTTTAACTTATTCATTTAAAAAAATTTTAATAAACCTAATATTTAAAGAAAATTAAACTGCATCCCCATTTTCCTCTTGTTTTTCTTGTCTTATTTCTCAAACACTTTTGTACATATTTATATATATATACATATAAATATATAAATAGTGTGTGTGTATGTGCGTGACTATGTATATGACAGGCCCATGCCCGCTGGTAAAATTAGTAGTAGAGCATCCCTCTCTCATCTCTAAATTAACTTCTTTATTATTCTTCAAACATGTTAAATCCAACATGGCTGCCCTTTGCACGCAACCGAGTGGAACAAAAGACAACATCGCAGCGAGGATTCGCCAGTCAGTTTTTCCGCTTATGCTTTCTCTCTTACCTTTTTCCTCAAATCCCTACGCGATAGCAATGAGTTCGCTCTATTTCTATTACTTACTTAATTTTGAAACTAAACTTTCCATACCTGACATATATATATATATATATATATATATATATAGCTCTGAGCACCGTACAGGTGACAGTATGTTTTGTTTTGTTTCCACCCAAATTTTGAGGGAAAACCCCCTAGGGGTTTCCAGCGTCCTCCCACCTCTCTTCCCCTTCCACTAGCGTTTGCAATCCCGGGATTTCGGAATTAAATTATCGAAATCCGGGGACCCCGGGATTAGGATTGGACTATTTATTAAAAATACTCACATATTAGCATAGTTGAAATTGCATAATAAAATTGAAAATGTAATTAATAATTAATTTAATATTATTTTAATGAAACAAATAAAAAAATTAATTCATCTTAAAAAAACAAATAAAAATAGTATATAATGAAATTTAAAAGAAAAGCATTTCTTCATTTCTTGTGTTTCTGTAAATAAGCTTATAAAAACACAGCTCCTCCAGCGTTTCCTCTTTGAAACAGCTTCTTATTTTTGTTACAAATTGTCCTGCCAAAGAAAATGCATGTTTGGATTCTTTACTATTAGGTATTATTGTCATTTAGTACGCCTATGTTCTATTCAGGTAGTCACCCATCTCCCTGCATTTTCAAAAAAGAGACATTTCTTTTCGAATTTTGGATAACAGTGTCTCCAATCTAATAGACTGCATCTAGGCATGTACCTCTTTGAGTTATTTAGTTTTATTTAGTTCTTCTGTTACACTTAATGGCTTTTATTTATAAATTGATCCAGCTATTGAATCAGATTGTTATCAATTTCAAGTGTTACCTCATTTGAAATTAAAGATCCAGTTGCATGAGCTGTTAGTAATGCAATGGGATTTAAAGTGTCTCAAGTCTTCCAAGCAGTTCCGCTATTAATTAAAGGCATTTAATTGACGAAGGAACTGTGTCAAAATCTATTCATGAGATGTTGCTTATATTATTGCGTAAGCATTGCACGGAGCCACTTAGATCTGTGCGACGTTCCCTCATACGAAAAATAAGAGCTGTGTATTTATATTTTTTTACCTACAGCATTTATAATTTCACAAAAAAATCATAAACAAAATATAAATTTTTGAAAAATTAAATACTTAGAAAAAATTTATGATAAAACTTTTTTTAAACATAATTCAGACAAAAATTAAATCCCGGAATTAGTTATTTTAATCCCGCGATTTATAGGGATAGGAAAAAACACCGGAATCGTGGTGTTTAGGAATTCCGGGATAATGGGGCTGAAAACCCTACTAGATATCTTCCAAAAAATTCTAATTGTCTTTGTCCTAGTTAGCTAACACCACACATTCTGAGGGTGTGAGAAATGTCCGTTTTCTGAGAAACTTACAGAAGCAAATAAGAAAAAAAAACATATCAAATTTAATGGTTTAACATACATACCCCCTCCAACCCTCAAGTTTCAACACGTAAGAAAACTCATATATATTAAACGTATATAGTACAAAAAAAGTAAATAAGATATATTAAATGTAATACTTGATTCACAATACTTTGAAAAAAATTTTTAAATATAATTCAGACAATAGCTAAATCCCGGGATTTGTAAAAATCACCGGGATCCCGGGGCTACAAACTCTACCTTCCACCTACCTCATAAGAGGACTTTCGGGTCCATGGCACTATTTAGAGTGCCACCATGCTGTAAAGGCAATATACATTTACAAACATCCATGCCTTCTCCGGGAATCGAACCCATGCCCTACTGCCCAGTTCTCAGAGTCGCTGATCGCTGTACTAGATGGGCAACTCGTGAAACATTGTTTATATGTACATCAAATAATAGGCAGTATTTACTCCTTTAAATACTATGTGTGTGTGTGTGGTATTTTCTATATTTATTATATTTATTTTAAATTCACTGTAATTGGCATTAGGATGTAAATGAAAGAGAAAAAGGCTAACACTTAATTCAAGAGTGGAATACAAAAAAAAAATTATGAGCTTGTTTTTTATGAAAAAGAACTATCTTGCTTGTAGAACGAGATTAAAATGGATGCAATGGACTAAATTTATGATAGTCACATGATAATATACAATCACGTGTTCTTATTGAATTAAAAACTAAAATTAGCCATGTAATAGTTGTTCTTATTTTAAAATTTCGATAAAAGTTTAAGTTCGATAATTGGGTAAATATTCTCAAATATTAGGGCCTTTCAACTCGCAGTGTCAATAGTTGTGAAAACCAGATTGATGTTGACAATTTTAATTCAAACATTATGAAATTTCAAATTTTAACACTAAAAGTCTTAGTTTTCACTTCTATCGGCAGTCTCTACAACTGCCATTTTTTTTAAATGCTGTGGATTGTAACCTTTTTTTTCTGATCATCCCTCGTATTGAACTTTTTATAACTATTAAGCTACTTATAAAATACATTGTTCAGTACTGATACATTTATAAGTCCATTATATCAGTATACATGCTTTTTTTGTCAGAATGTTTTTCTTTTTTTTAGTTTTACTTCCTTTAAATTGATACTTATTTTAAATATTTTATTTTCAACTTTTCAATAGTCTTGCTCCTCTCTTATAGGTATATACCCCCTCTTCCAACAGGGTCACACCCCTCAGTGTGAGAAACGCTGTCTTAGTGTCAAGTTATACATTTTTATGCAAGAATAGTTTTTCTAAGGCAGAAAATGAAAATAAACACTTAAGTTTTCCAATTTTCATTAAAAAAATTGCAATTATTGTGTATAATTAAATTTGAGATACAAAATAAACGCGGGGAAGATATTTAAGAAAAGTCAGAGTCAAAATCTCTTAAGTTAATTTGATTCAGAAGAAACGAAAGCTTAACATTTCTAGCTGATTGCAAAATTGAAAGTTAATTCAATTAAAAAAGCATTTCTTAGATTGATAATAAATAACTTACGTTTAAAAGTAATTGAATTGAAGGATAGTGTTTTTCTTTCTTACAACAAAGATTATTTTGAAGTGGTCATATATATATTGCAAAAAGTAATATCAACTTTAATTTAATTAAAGGTTTATCATTGTACAACGAAACGCGAAATAATTATTTGTTAAAAGGATCGCAATCCTTATTTTTTAAAAAAAATATTATCATTATACTAATACGGATTTCTTAAAAGATAAAGTATTGTTAAATTGAAATATTAACATTGATAAATTTGTTACAATAACAACTAATGTAGAGACAAAAATTTAATGAAGATGAGTGATTTTTTTATGTTTATTTTTGAAAACTTATCTTTCTGCTTTTTTTCTTTCAAGAAAAACATGTTTTCAAAGCAATTTAAAGTATAAACGTTTTCAAAATTGATAAAAGTTGGGGGGGGGGTGTTTTTGCACTTGAGCACACAAATTTGACTGCATGGGGTTTAATTATGATGTCAACTTCATCGTAATGAAAATTAATAAAGAACGTACTCATTTTATTTAGTGAAATTGCTTCATAAAAAATTTCGTAATGACTTGGAAAAATTATGTTTTTTTTCAATTATATATTTTAAACAATTAAAGCACTTAATATTTTTTTGGGGTGGGGGATATATCATATTTCGAAAACAACTCATTTGCAGAAATAATTACCAAATAAGAGTGATTTATTATATTTATAAATTATTGTGATTCTTCTTTTCAATTGCTAATTAAATGTATTGAAAACACAAATGGAATCGAATAAACGTTAATTTTTTCAATTTTGCTCTATCAAAGCTTCTTAATTCACCAAATTATTTACTTCTTAGGAAAGGGAGTCTAGCTAATTTAATAGCATTATTTTTCCAAAGGTACTTGAAATAATCTATGTAATGGTAAATCCAATTATGCGTGTTATACATATAATCAGTAATTTTCGTTCCTTTGTTAAATGTAGATGTATTTTATACGTATAAAAAGGGCTATTAGTTTTTAATTGCTTATGGATATTACCCAAGTCAATTCGCAACAATAAAAGAATGAAATTTCCTTCATCCCGAGATAACTTGAATTTGAGTTTGTATAAATATAAAATAAATTCTACTTTAAGTATAGTGGATCTACAAGCCAAGGCTAATAAATAAAATTATTCAACAGAAATCATAACAATTATATAAAACAAAAAGGGATTGATAACAGTGGCAAACAGTGATTGATAAATCTGAAGGTTAAAAAACTTCTATTCTTATACAGAACATACACAAAAAATTTTACACTTAATTATTTTCAAAATTTCTTTAGCAGTTGCTGGCTCCGTTTGAACATTTTCAAAAAAAAAATAAATAAATAAAACACAATTCGAGTAAAACGCTTTTTAAAGTTTGACATCTTGCATAAAGTAATGAGATATACGCTTTTACTAAAATGCTTGCTGTTTTGTTACAGTGAAAGGGAAAAATTGAGCTTGATATTTTTATAAAGCTAATAAGATGACCTATCATACAAAATCATAAAATAAATTTGTCAATTTCTGGCAAAATTCACAATTTTAGGGTAGTCGGATACCTTAAATATGATACCAAACCATAGGGTGAAAATTATTTTTTGCCTGATTATGATGAGTGAAGTATTTATTTTTAAGTACAGTACCAATAGCCATAAAATAAGGAAACTTACTTGTCCGTGAATAAAATTATGTTCTGCACCTCCTTAAAAATCTTATTAAAAGATACTTAAAATATTTTTTTTCATTCTTAAAAAGGAGTGAGGAACTGTAAGAATATAAATCTTTCTTTCTACCTTTTCATTAGCTGTTATTAATGTTCCGTTATATTTTTAATATAATGAGGATAAAAACTACTAACGATCTTGACGGTATCCAATCTCCATATAACAGGCAATTAAATTCGAATCTTTTAAACCCTACCCTTATTATACTCTTTCCATCTAGCTGATAATTATATTTTTTGAAAATAACTTAGTGTTCTACTTAATAACCGTTATTTCTTTTTTTATTACAGAAAAAAATTCTTCTCTCGTAAACTAGATATATTCCAAATCACCTAATCACGTCGCATTTAAAACTTTAAAAATTATGACCTTTGTCTTTTAAATGCTCAGGGTACGGAGAAAATATCCGAGGTTCCTTCTTAGTAATTAAGAACCTAAATATCAGTTGAAATATGTCTTTCATTATTTGATAAGGAACCCAATTGAAACGCTTGCTTTCAAAACAGAAATAGCTTCATTATTGTAAATATTTTTTGACTTTTTTTTATAATATATTTTATGGGATTCGACTCCTTCAATTTTGGCAATTAATTTCAAGATAACTAAATGCAATGATTAAAAAATGAAAAAAATATATTGGAACTATGCTTACAAATTTCAAAGTGACTGCATACATCGAAACCATGATTTTACAAAAGCGTATGAATCAGTGTTTCTCATGCTTTCAATATGAGACCCAATATTCAAGCCTAGTTTTCATCGCGCGCCCTTCAAAACAATATCAATATAACAACAATACAATATTTTGACTCCAAAGCTACCACACGACCTTAACCTCTTAAATGCCACCAGCGTATATAAACATTTTTTTCAGACAAAGCGTTAAATGCACGGACGTCTTTACGAGGTACGATCCTTTCTGAACAATGTTAACAATAAAATGTTTCCAAAGGCTTTGGAAATCAATAAAAGAACCTTAAAAGTGTGTGCAAAATATTTATTTATTTCAGATTATTTCCTTATTTATTCCTTTTCTTCTCCTTATCCAATACATCATATTCGTGAATCAACGTGGATAACGGCGGCATCGGGGAGCGAATTGCGTAACTGTTAATCGTCAATCAAGTGATTAATAATATGCCGTACAAATTAGCAATATCAGTGTTCCTTTTTGCAAATATTTCTATATAAGAAAAGTCCATGGAGTCAAACTGTGTATTTTATTTTTTATAATATCCGAATGTATTTTGCTTGTTTACTTTCAGTAAATTAATATTTTTAAATAACCTTTTGTTTTAGACTATTCAATATGCTCGAGATCCCCCGTGGTGTTATCACGACCCCTTTGGAGGGCTCCCCTCAGTTTGAGAAATGCGGTTATAAATGAATTTTCTTTTTTTTTACTCTTATTCAAACTTGAATTAGTACACACATACACACACACATATATATATATATATATTTAAAAAAAAACAAATTTCCAAGAACGGTTAAGGAAACTCATGCATTTAAATGATGTATATACACTAAAAACGCTTCGAATATGTATACGGGTAGGTAGGTCTTAACAAATTTAATTCCCAGTGTATTAGCAAAATATAAATCTGAGCTAGAACTACCCAAATTTCCATATCTCGCCTTACTGAAGATGATGAATATCGAAATAATTGACATATATCCCCTCCACATGACGGATCATTTGTGTAACCAACATCCATAAAGCAATGGTCGTAGTTTTTCTCATGGTTTTGAAATTTAAAAAGTATTTTTAAGAAATTTCTAGCTAATTATGTGGTTTATTTGGTAAGTATTTAAATTGAGGTTTTATTTGAAGAAATTTTACTATAATGTTCACAAAGCACCTGGTATTGACTACTAATCAGTCCTGTTTTACAAATTAGATCCGAAATTGGTAATTTTAAAACGCTGGTAGGAAGAAACTATAGACACGCTTTTCAAATTATTTTTGATCAAAATATCAAGAAAGGTAATAATACTCGTACGTTATGAATGGTTTATCTAGTCAAATCTTAACGAAATATATAATATTACTAACATTTAAGGTAAGCTTCCATGCAATATTGAGCTTGAAAAACTTTACTCAGAACCTTTTCAAATTCAATCTCGTTGTTAGGTTATTATTATAATGACTTCAAGATCTTCACTTAATATTTCTCTAATATTAACTAAGTTTCTTCATTTTTTTGGGAGATTTTCTTCAATGTCCTCTCACTTCAGTAGTGGTAATTTGCAGGCAACATGGTGTCTTCACCGAGCAAGATTATAATAACAGTCAAAGGCATAAAGTAGTCTTAAAAACGAGTTAACGAAAAGTGGGTTGGAACTTTCTATAAAATATCTCAAAGCCAGAAAAATAAGTAAATATATTTATAGATTGAACAAAATACTCATTTTATATATTCTATGTGCAATTTTATGACTTCCATGCTTATAATTATATTATTATCACTATCAAACTATGACTCACCAGTAATAGGTTCCAAAACACAAAAAATGAGAAATATGAATAACTGTATATCAAAAATGCATTAGAACGATTGTTTTAAATGCGTTTAGACCAAAATTTTATACATTTGATAAATCCGTTTGGTAGAAAGCTGCAAGCAAAAGCTATTGACAATAGACCACTATGTAGAAAAAAAGATTTCTTTGCCATTCTACTATTCACAAAGCAATTTCCCAATGATATCAAATAAAAAACCGATATCGAATCTGTCAATAACAAAAAAGGGTTGACATAAAGAATATACACACACATACATACTTATAAAAATATATATATTTTTAAAAAAATCATGAAATAAAATGGTCCCCAAAGAAGAATACATTGAAGGGAAAAAAACTATCTGGAATTTTAAAATAAACAAAGAAACAAAAACTGAAGAATAAATTTTAAAAAAATATAGGATGTGTCAAATACACACTGAAAATCCATCGAAGCAAAATTTCAATCCAATATTCGACCGCCTCTTTCCAATACGTAGATGAGTCATACATTGTAAACTAGGTAAACGCACTGCACTACAAAGTAAATACGACGAGGAAAAGAAAATACTTAGAAATAAAAGGTTCGATTCTCCAGTCAAAAGTAACTTGACAGAACACTTAAAACATTGTTAATTCTGTGGCTCTAATTGATTTTATAAATCAATTTCCAGTATATGTATATATGCATATATATATATATAAATATTTATTTATTCTGGATGTCCATGATTAAACTTGAAATTTCGAGCAGTCTATAGCAAAGACTATTTAGCGGAATTGCATGAAAATTGGGTAATGGCAGAATGAAACGATGGAAATTTTATTAAGGAGAATAAACACAACGAGTTTAAGAAAACCACACCTAGGCAGCGCATCATAGCTTTATTCAGAATATATAAATAATCTTTAAGAGATTACAAACCATGCAAGACATGATGCCCAGCATTCTCTGCTACCATCTGGAAGCGTAAAATGTCAAGTTCGACAGTTTAAATCAGCTTGAACAGGGTAATTTTACTCACATGGGGTACTCTGCTTTCTTTAAGATTGGATAGAAATGTGATGGGATCCGGGTAGAATAAAAACTTGGGGTATCACAATAGCCAAATGTTGCAAGGATTCATGTCGGGAGATCTAAGAGATCAAGCTGTAGGAAAATGCAGGCTGATGATTCTGACGTCACCGAAATGGCAAAGCAGCACTTTTTCCCACAACGTGTGATGTGTGAAGGAGCACCATCCAGCATAATCACTGTGGCAAGCATAATCATAGGAAGCAGGCAATATCACAAGCGGCAGACAAGGTGATGTGATAGGTTTGTGTGTGAGGTTTGTAGATTATTTATATATTCTCAATAAAGTTATATTGTACCACCTAGGGTTAGCTTTGGAACTCATTGTTTTTCTCCTCTACAAATTTCCCGTCATTTAATCCTGCCATTACCCAATTTTCATGCAATTCCGCTGTATTTTTTTTGCTATAGATTGCTCACAACTTTCAAGTTTAATTATGGACACCCAGTATATATATATATATATATAATTCATATATATACACACATAGTTATACATTTAACATTACTAGTCAAGATAGTAAAAGGTGTTAGCAATTGTAGTACTACAGCAAACTCCTAGCTTTAGGAATCAGAATTGCAGGATTAAAAAAAACTTTATGGCTAGCCTACATTCACCTGTATTTGCCAATATTTTCAGCCACAGGGAATGTAAGGAATATCTAGAGAAGTATAAAATTATAAATAAAACTACAATCTATTAATATAAAACTATAAAATTGTAGCCTATACTAATTACTAGTATACGTTAAAATCAATGCTAAAAGCAATTAGATGAAAAGACTTACAATACTGGTGTAAGAAATTAAAAGAATTTGCATATTTTAATGAATTGCACAAAAAGAACTGAACTGAATGAAAATTCACTGTTTCTAGATAAAAATGCAAGTCTTGTACTGTAAATACTTAATCGTGCATGTGTGTAGGTGGAGCCAGCAGAAAAACAGATTTTATAAGCACTTGTATGTTAAGACGTATTTCGTTCACCGTCACACTTCGGCGAATTGCTTTCCTTATTTTGAAGCAATCGCCTTAATACAAATTTTAATAGTAAAACTTAGTAACCACCAGCGTTTAAATGAGGGAATGAGGTGGCGAAATGTTGGAGGGGCTAGAAGCCGGCCAATATCAAGCCCAGATTTGTAGAGTGTTCAATTTAACGCCCAGCAACGTGTGTGATTTACGGAAACAGTTCCAGCATACTGGATCCATCGAGAGAAAGCCTGGGAAAGGTCGTTCAAGAGCCATGACGGCCAGAGATGATCGTCATTTGTCGATTATAGCGAGTCATAACAGAGGAGCTACATCTTCTCAGATCTCTAGTTACCTGTATCAGCCACAGAAACCCGTGTATCAAGGATGACTGTTTCAAAACGACTTCATGAGAGAGGGTTGTTTGACAGAAGATCTGCTGTTTGCGTCCCGTTCATGTCTACGATCAGGAGAGTCCGTTTAGCATGGTGAAGACAGCATAGAAATTGGAGTATGGATCAATGGGTGACCGTTTTGTTCAACGATGAGCTCTATTTCAGCCTAAACACTTATTCTCACCATACGTTTATATGGAGACAACCATGGACCCACTACTTACCCTCCAATGTCCGCGAAATCGACAATTATGGCATAGAGATTTAATGGTCTGTGCAGGCATCATATTGGATGACCGTACACTTCACCATGTCTTTGAAAGGGGCTCTGTTCCTGGTGTGAGGTATAGGGATGAGGTCTTGGAACCCTATGTTCGCCTTTTCAGGGGTGCATGTAGCCCCAAGTTCCTTTTAATGGATGATTACGCGAGGACACATAGAGCTCTTCTAGTCTACGAATTTCTAGAGAGTGTGGATATTCACCGTATAGATTGGCCAGCCAGGTCCCCAGACCTATACCCTATAGATAATGTCTGGGACGATCTGGGGAGGGAAATTGCAATTCGCATCCTTCCTCCGAGAACCATCCAGGAAATGAAAAAAGCGTTGCTGAACGAGTGGGACCAATTAACATAAGAACTGATAAACTAACTTGTTTCAAGTATGACATCACGATGCTAGGTGTGTATATTTATTACTAACTAATACATAATTACGATAAATATAATTAAAAATAATATTTCTATACATAAGAGTAGATATTGTTTAATTCGAATTCCTGTATGGAACTTTAATAATAATAAAATTAAAATCACCTCTTTTTTCATAAGTATTATTATGTAGTTTATAATTCTTAAAATACAATGATGCATCCAAGTAATTAGTTTTAACTGGATTACTATTAATTTTAAATAGGTTTAAGTAATCGGGATAAAAAGTAATATTGGGTTTAACATTATTATTTTTACCAAAAATTATTAGATCATCTATATATCTAAAAATGTAATAATTATTATTAATAATATATTTATATTCATAAAATTTATTAATATAAATTAACCAAACTATTGCTGGCAGGGCCACCTTGAAGCAAACATTTATTTTGTTTATACAAAGAACCATTAAAATTAATGTAGGTTTCTTATAAGACTAAATCTAAGAGAGTTTCAATTTTTTATAAATTAATAGTAAGGTTATAAGTACTATGATTTTCTAAAATTAGCGTAATAATATCATTGATATCAATTGAATTGAAAATATCGTCAAAATCATAACTGTTAAATGAATAAGTATTTTTATTTTTAAATATAGTTTTTCCTATTATATATAGTTATATTATAGTTCTATTATATTGCTTATTGATTAAGTTGTGTATAATATTATGTACATTTTTTCCTGCAATAGGGATATATGTTTTAAAACTATTTGTTACGGTTCTAAATTTAACAGGATTTTTATGGAATTTAGGTGTTAAAATATATATGGAAACTTAATATTAGGAATGCAAACACCCAATTTTCTATATATAGAAATATTTCATTTATTAATTTCTTTATGTGACAAGTCCAATCTTTTAAAAAATCTATTGTTTAAAAAGTGTTCATTAATCATATTATTATAAAAATATTTACAAATTACAGCCAAATTTCAGGCATTTTGTCTTTGTAATCATATTTTAATATATATATATATATATATTAAAATATGGATATGATTTGCTATTATTTTATTTTGAAATAAATAATGGGTTTTATTTTTTTTTCTTTCTGTTTTGTGCAGCATACTAGGATTATTTCCCAAATCAAAATAGGATTTCCCCAAATTAGATGCAAGTGATCTTTCAAAAGACTTGAAAAAAATTATTACGCGTAACATCCGGTGTATAACGTGCTCCTCCGTTTTAACGAAGAAACCTGAAATGTACGTGTGAAAAGTTCTTATTATTTATATAATCGCTTATATACCACATACTTTTAAAAAAAATATAGTATACATCTACAACAACTCTTTAAGTTCATTAGCTATGTCATTTCTTTTAAATAAACAGCATTTTGATGTAGATAGAAGTTAAGTTTTTTTTTATGCTCATATTTTTTTTCTTTTCATTTTTGTTGCTGTCTATTTATACCCGGCGTATAACGTGCCCCCGTGAATTTAGATCATATTTTTTTGTCCTGAAAGTGCACGTTTAAAAACAACGCCGGATTATATGGAAAATTATATTACTTATGAATGACAAAAAATACTTATTTTATTATAAAAATAAAGGCTCATCAATACTGCTATATAAATTGTATTGAGAAATATTATTAAATTATCTTTTTAAAACCATTTATAAAAAGAAAAATTACTTCGTAGGAACTATTAGCATAACATTTCCTTTACTCAACCAGTAATGAATCCGTCATTAGTTTATACGAAAACTCATTTTTTTTGAAACAGCAACTGCAATAGAGTTATTAATTTAAAGTGATATGACAGCCTCTTATTTCAAATTTAAGTTTAATAACTAGGTTAGACGTAAATGAAAGTTAAGTAACAATAGACTCTCTCTAATTTGTACTTACTCACAACTTTAATCTTCGACATTATTCGTGTGATTTTTGAAGAAATTTAGGTATACTTTACAAGAAAATAATTCCATAATTCAAACATCGAATAAAACCAGTAATACATTTAATTTATTTGAGATACAAAGATAAGTTATTTATTTCTTCAATTACGAAATGTCTCTGTAGTTGCGTCTTAATAATAAAAGAAGAGGTCATTTTAAGTTTTACAAACATGTCTTTAAACTCACAATGTTTTCAACGCTGGTAAATAAATGTTCATATTTGTTTCAATACCCCTTTGCCATCTCGATTATCGTCTCGAAACTTCTCTACTTTGTCAGAGATTGAACTTGATTTTTATTATATACACAATGTGGTAAGAAATTAAGAGAATTTTCAGACTTGGTCGATTTTCTCTAGTGGACAGATCTTAATGAAATTTGATATGTGCATATATTGATACAATACAAAAGAAATAACCATTCCACAATTGCAAAACATACTCATGATCGAGAGTTATACTCTTCGGAGTTGGAAAGTATAAAATAGCGGTTTCAGAATAAAAAAAAGAAATACGTATGGCCTACTCTTACAGACATACTGGCCTCGAAACGTGGTGTCATACTTGAAATAAGGCAGTTTATCAGCTCTTGTGTTAGGTCCCAATCGTTCAGCAACGCTGGTTTCATTTCCTGGATGGTTCTTGGAGGAGAGTTGCGAGTGGCAATTTCCCTCCCCATATCGTCCCAGACATTCTCTATAGGGTTGAGGTCTGGGGACCGGGCTGGCCAATCCTTAGGGTGAACATTCTCACTCTCTTGAAATTCGTCGACCAGAAGAACTCTATGTGTCCTCGCGTTATCATCCATTAAAATGAACTCAAGGCTAGATGCACCCCCGAAAAGGCAAACATAGGGTTCCAAGAACTCATTCTTATACCTCACACCAGTCTTTGAGCCTCTTTCAAAACATGGAGAGATGTAAGGTCACCCAACATGATGCCTTCCCAGACCATTAAACCTCTTCCGCTATAATTGTCGATTTCACGGACATTGGAGTGTATGTAGCGGGTCCATGGATCTCTCCGTACGAACGTACGGCAAGAGTTGGTGTTTAGGCTGAAACGGGACAAATAGAAGAACAAAAAGATCACCCATTGGTCTATACTCCAATTTCTATGCTGTTTGCACCAAGCGAAACGGATCTCCTTTTCGAAGACGTGAGCGGGACGCAAACAGCAGGTCTTCTGGTAAACAGCCGTCTCTCATTAAGTCTTTTTAAAACAGTCACCCTTAATACACGGGTTCCTCGTGGTTGCATACAAATAACAAGAGAGCTCAGACGCTGTAGCTCATCTGTTATGCCTTACTATAATCGACAAATATTGATCTTCTCTGGCTGTCGTGGCTCTTGGATGACCTTTCCCAGGTTTTCTCTCGTTGGATCCAGTATCCTGGAACTGTTTCCATAAGTTACACAAGACGCTGGGCGTTCAATTTGAATTCTCTACAAATATGGGCTTGACTTTAGCCTGCTTCTAGCCTCCCCAGAATTTATCACCTCATTCAATCGTCTAAATGTTGGTGGTTGCTCATTTTTTGTTACAATTTGAATTGAACCGATTCTTTCAAAATAACACCAAGAAATTCGCCGAAGTGTGCTGGCGAACGAAGTACGCCTTAACTTACACGCGCTTATAAAGCCTATTTTTCTGCTGGCTCCGCCTACACACACGTGTTCTTTTAAGTATTTGCAGTTTTATCTTAAAGCAGTGGTTTTTCATTCAGTTCAATTTTTTTAATGCAATTGAATAAAATATGCAATTTCTATTAATTTCTTACACCAGTGTATTATTAGATTTTCTTTGATAATATAAAATAAGTTTATTTATAATTACGATGTATTTTTTTTAAATATCATATTTAAACCTTGATTTATTTTAAGCTTTAAGAATAAATATTTGGTACATCACAACAAACCACCTACAAGGTTAATTTTTCTAAGTCGTTCTTCTTGGCTAATACTTAGATTTTAACTATAAATTTCAAATTTACAAAAATTGCAGTTAAAAAATAAAGCTTATTTATCTTTTTCATCAAATTTCTTATTATCATATATCTACTCAGCCAAAGAAACAGCCTTGTCAAATTTCAAATCTATATATCTAGGAGTTCAAAAACTCGAAATTTCATTTAAAACTACCTTGCACCCCTCTTTGGAAGTAGACTGAATTTTTGGAAGTAGACTCATTTTTACCACATTTATACCCAACAAAAGGAACATCTTTGACAAAATTCTATCATGTAACCAAATTCGTTCACAAATCAGAATTTCTGTCTATAAAACACCCCTACCATCTTCGTTAGTCGATTTCCACAAAAACCCGTATTTTTACTTTCTTTGTAGAGCAAAATTTACATGACTACCAATCGTATAAAATCCGTATATCGTGTAAAAGTTGATATCTCGTGATGAATGAATGCGTCCCATTTTTCTCCTATATTCATTCAATTTCCGCTTATATATACACATGTACTATATACTTATATGTATATATATGAACATATATAGTGAGAAAGAGAGATTTTTACTAGTTAGAGAGAGATCTCTGTTGAAAAAAAATTGTGTGGCTACCAATCGTAAGTCCGTATATCTTATATAAGAGAATATCTCGTGATGAGTGAGTCATTGTTTTTCTATATTCTTTGAATATCCGCTAATATACATATCTATATACACACACGCTATTAAATTTTTATAAATAAATACATATATAGAGATAAAGAGATATTTCCCCTCGTTTGAATAAATGAAAATTAAATCTACTTAATTAAATAGAATTTGTATTTATTAAATTATAATATTATGAAACATTTTTAAATTAAATATTAACCAGGTTTTCGTTTGTATTTTCGTGTATTTAAAAATATTTGCACAATTGATTATAATAAAGTGTGCACAAATGCAGAATTTTTTTTTCTCTTTAAAATGTTGTTACAGTTATAAAAATGACCATATTTAACACATAAATTTTAAATTTATTTTGTTTATAAATATCACACAATAAATTACAGATATACATTTAATTTGTTTCATGATGGGTATTTACACATTTGTTATGTAGATATAAAATATACATTATCTTACATGTATTCAGTCTAAAAACCTGGTGTCAGAACTATATTCTTATCGTGTTTTTCATGACAAAATCATTTCAGTTCGGCTTTTTCGTAGAAGGAATCTCTACTTAACAGATTGATGGCACAGTAGTCCATAGGTGAAACGACAAAGTCTTCTCAGGATTACCATTAAAAGGTTTATCTATAATACCTTAGGTAAGGTCCATATTTCTTTTTATTTAGGATTTTTCTTATTGTTCATTCAGATATTTCTTCACTGGTGGATTTTCTTGTTACCATTTGCTTTCTCGTAAAAATAGTGCGTGACTTTTTGTTCATATTGATTCAGACCCTTATTTCCATGTAGAATTAATGATAGGTTATTTTTCAATTCTTACTATTAGCTCACACTCTCTCTATATTTATTATTGTATATATATTGTATACATATATATATATATATATAAAATTTGATCAATATATATATATAAATATATATATATATACATATATATATACATATATATATATATATGTATATATTCAGAAATATTGTTCTTAATTACACACTACGCAATAAATTTCTAGTTTCTAATAAATCAGAAAAAATAAAAAATTATAAACATTTTACTAAATACTGTTTAATTCAAAACTACCCTATTAATTTATTAATAGATATTTAAATAATGAAATTCTAAATAGTAAGGATTAAATTTCCATAGTTTTAAAAGGTTATATTATAGATTTATTATTCTTCCTAGATAGTTTTTAAATACCCCCAGTTTCTAGTTTTAGATAAAATTACTTTTTTAGAATATATTATAACTTTTAAACTATATTAAGAGTCTCTAAGATAATGGTAGTATGTTTACATTTCTTATTTTATTATTTCTATTCTTTTCATACTTCTGCTAAGTGCTATTTTTCAGCCTTTGCTTTGTTTTGAAATTGTATTTGGGTCCAGAATCTGGCAATAACTTGGTTATTGTACTCAGATTTAGCGCGGGCTCTGCATTTCAGTATGCAATTTTTGGGTAAGTTACCTCTTCCTTATAATGGATTTAGATTTCCTATCCATTATTTCCAATTGGTATTTGCTCGGTATTATTAACAAAAAAAAGGGGGAAGTTGGCTGGCCAAAAAACATGTTCAACCCCACTTTTATACAGAAGGATTTTTTTTGAAAAAAATTTTATGTATACTAGCTGTCCTAAGTCAGCAATGTTGATAATACTGAAGCATCCATTCTTTTGTATTTTGCTCTGTTGTTTCAATCTTTCATATCTCCTTCTAAATTCTGTTGTATTGTTATCTGGCAATTGATATTCTTTTATGTATTGATCATGTGGTTCATCTCTCTCTTGTAGAGAAATTTTGATTATATTATATAATATACATATATATATATTATATATACTATATATATAATATATACTGTTCAAATTTTCAGTCGTTAATAAAATTCTTTCTATAAAACCAATCAAGTTCAAATATTTTTCTTAACTTGTAGTGGATGACACTTGCTGTTAATATAGTTTTTAAAATATTTATTCATTCCATTGTTCTAACAATGTAAACTGTTAAAACAATGACAAAAGTTGTCAAAGAAAATTAGGCCAACTGGGGTTGCATTGTTACAACAATGCGGACAAATCATGCTGTTTTTTCAATTCCTACTATTAGTTCGCGCTGTCTTTCTCTCGTATATACACATATATATATACATGTATATATATATAATATATATATAATTACTTTATATTCCTCAATTCAAATTAGGATTTGAATTATTGAATTTTAAAAAATTATGTTACTTCTTTATAATTAATTTAGCATTGGTAAGTTAGGAACAAGTTTAATAGTTACCAGTAATCCCATGGGCATATCATAAAATTGTGTACAAAATTTAATATTTATCTTGATAAGTTGTACGGTTTATAATTAATCCTCCAAATTTTTTTCATTTTCGGTATTCAGATCAGAATTCCAAGGAACTGTGTTAATAACGCTGACAATTTGTGGTGAAATCACTTTTGCATCCCAGAAGCAAACCATCAGCGCCAGTTATGAGTCCTTAACTTCAGAGTGAAAGCAGGTGACCAGTGTAAAACATGGGCCCAACAAGTAAGTTGTAACTCTTGCTCAGTGAGACTGCGAGAGAGGCACGGTGGGAAAAAACATGCAATGCAGTTGGCGTGAGCCAACTAATCATGTCGACAGTTGTTCTTTTTGTATGATACCCTCCCTTCCCAGAACGTGGGCTGTTCAAGAAAGAATACAGACCGTCTGCAGTATCGATGCGTTCCATCAGCCAATCAGCCGGCTTCTCACTCAGCTGACTCATGTAAGAAGTATGAAAATGTAAAGAATTATGTTGAGGAAGAAGAATTTATTAGACCTGGAACATCCTATGACCCAGACATCGAGGCAGAAGATTTGAATGGACCCCACAGACTAAATCAAGCAGAATTGAGTGAACTCGTAAGACATCTTGACTTGTCAATGCAGAAGGTAGAGCATCTGACATCCAGACTACAGCAATGAAATCTACTTCTGCCAGGCGTCAAGATTACAGAGTAGAGAACTCGTGAAAATAATCTTCTTCAATTATTTTAGAAGGTTGCATGTATTGATGTCAACAGCTTGACGAATTTCATTCACATCAGTTATGATCCAGACAAGTAGAGATTATTTTTAGACTCTTTCAAGCTTACTTTGAAAACAGTATTACTACACAACATCCACCTTCTTCTTTCTATTCCTTTCGGACATTCCGTTAACGTGAAGGAAACTTATGAAATATGATATTGCTTCTAGAGTTAATAAAATACCAGAATCACATAAATGGCAGATCTGGGGTGATTTGAAAGTCATTGCTTTACTTATGGGAACACAATTGTGTTATACCAAGTACTGCGGTTTTCTGTGATTATGGCGCACTACATACAAGAAAAATGGTCGATAAAAATCCGAAATCCGATGAGAGAAATGTCCCAAATGATCCTCTAGTAAACCCAAATAACATTCTACTTCCACCCCTGCACATTAAGCAGAGATTCTTGAAGAATTTTGTAAAATCAATGAATAAGGTTGGAGAGGCTTTCGTAAACCATAGATCAAAATATACGAGATTGAGATGTGTAAATACTAACGAGGGAATTTTAGTGGGCCCTCAAATAGGTAAAATCATGAAGGATACCTCTTTGAATCAAATTCTAGAAGGGGAAGAGGAAGCAGCCTGGTATGCCTTTTAAGGTGTAGTACGAGGATTTCTTGGCAACAAAAAAGCTGAGAACCTGTCAACAGTTAGGGAAAGAATTTCCATAAACGTTCATGGACCTAAGATGCAATATATCTTTAAAGATCCATTTTTACATTCCTATCTTGTTCCCTAAGGAGCTGTAAGCGATGTGCGTGAACACGGTGAAAGTTTTCATCAAAATATCGCAGCAATGGAACGTATATATTGGGGTTGTTGGGATAAGTCAATGTACGCAGACAACTGCTGGACAGTTATAAGGGATAACCGCGCTTCAGTATACAAGAGGCAGTCCGATAGCAAATGTTCCCAGGAAATAAACTAAAAAATACAACTGATTTCTGATATGAACCATATTTCTTGAAACACGACTTATTGTATTGCATTTATTAGTTAGTGTTTTCTTTTTCAAATTTACTCATAAATTGATTGATGTGCTGTGATATACCTTAAAAACCAGAGCTAATAAAAAAATTTTATTTACATATTCGCTTTTTTTCAAACCAAAATTAGCAAGAATAGGCTATTTAAAACTAGGAAACAGAAAAAAGTGATGTTTTTTGTTGCCTAGTGTTATTAATACTGCAGGGACGTCTTAATTCACAGGACAACTGGGCCCTAGGCCTCGACCACAATCAACTGGTGCCTCGTGTCGTTCTCAACTTAAATTCCAACGGTCAAATGTTATTTTCAGTTGTATTCTCCGAAAAACTAGGAATTTTGAACACTATGTCAACTGGCTATAAATGATGACCCTTGTTCCTGTTTAGGCTTAGACCTAGCACCATACACCATCATTACTCATTCAGTCAAAAAACTACAGTCTGTCGAACCGATTTGAGTGATTGGGAGTCATGCACATTTGTTTGTTTCGGTTTCGTACGAGAATTTGTCAACGTATGCTATGTATGTACTGTCTATTTTTATAAGTCATATATGGGGCCTACGTCTATGTAGGGGCCCAGGTTCTAAATCTGCGTAAGGGGCCAGGACTTCATGAAGTCATAAGACGTCCATGTAATATTGCTTATTTTATTTCTAAGAAATATATGTGCAATGTATGGCAGAGGTCATGGTAGGATTTCTTTAGAAAATCTTTGATTTAATATTTTTCAAAAATTATTTGGTTACCTTCTAAGTACGGAGAGTTAGTTAATCGGTAGTTAGAAATTTCCATCTGGCGATTTTTCCCTACAAATGGAAGCTCTTGAAAGACACAAAACATCTGTACAATTTATGCACGGAAATTATAGGTCAAAACAAATCAATTTCTATCTCTTAGACTACCAGTACTTTAATGTAGTACAATGCATGAAGAAATGAAAATCATATGCCCCTCACCTTTTAATCGGCATGGTTCAAAGCAGCGTCGTGCAAGCCAATCGTGAAAAAACTTAACTAAACTCAGGGGCACAACGAACCATGAGGGTGAAAGCCTAATGTGCCCATCTCAGTGTACTTGACCATTGGGAGCTGAGGTGCATGAGCAGATGTCCTAAACAGGTAGTCAGTCCGAAGCAAAACCCTCAGTGCATAGTCTCCAAGCAAGCTTGGTACTCATTTATAAAAACACTGAATGGATGAAAGGCTGAGTCGCCCTTGTCCAGCACAAGGATAATATCGAAAAAAAATGAAATAAAATTCCGAATTATGCAGTACCCAGCTTACTCATCGGATCTTTCTCCAGCCGATTTTTAATTTTCAAACATTTAGGACGGTTTTTTTACATGCAAAATATGAAAAGGAAGATAGTCCGATGAGTTTTATATCAGATTTTGTTGATTCTAAAGAGCAAAACATCTATACATTAAAGACTAGTTGGTAAAAGGTGTATTGAAACAAATGGAGAATAGTTTGATTAAAAAAACAACTTTGAGGAAAAATATGCAGTTTTATATATTCACTTAAAAATTCCACATTTAGTAAACATTAATGTAATGATAAAGAAGATCGTTCGCAATTGATTAAACATTAATTTGCAATAGAATTTCATAACACTCCTAAATGCATATGCGTTGAAAATTGAAATATATTTCAGTCCGTCAGTAACAAAATTGTTAGCAGGGTAAATTTTAATTAATATATTTACTATAATTAATTTTAATATTCAATTCAATCTAGACTCTAGTTAAAAATCCTATGTTTTCACAGTCAGTTAGCAAGGCTGTTATGTAAATTCCAATTTCTTTAAATCCGTATTTTGAAATGTATTTAATTACACGTATAAATACTGTACAGCAAATTTAAACAAAGATGCCGTTAAAGGAAGAGCTAGGAATGATGAACTTACATTAAACAGCCATCACTCGCGTGAAAAAAACGACCTAAAGCTTTCGCGCAGGGTATATCATACCCAAGGGTGTTATCATTTTTTTTTTTTACCGTAAAATTTGTAGACAAAGGTTAAACAGGAAGAAAAGTAGTAAATACAAGTTTATTGCATTTTTGAAACGTAAATTTATTTTTCTGATCTTTTCATAAGAGCATTCAGTGCATTGTTTATACACTCATTTAATCACGTCGTGAGTAAATGCAACGTTTTTAATGAATCTTTTTTTTTTAATTTGTATCTTTTTCAAACTAAACGTATAGGAGTAAACTTCTATATTCTTTAAATTTAAAGATTTTGGAATTTATTTTTTTGTTTTTTTTCTTATTTTGTTCCAGCAATAGTTTTTTTTTCAAACGTTCATCTGAAAGTTGATAAAATATGTACCAGTTGTCTTCTTTAAATTACGTTCTTCTCAAATGTTTTTGTGTCTCTATACATCAAACGTTTATTTTTAACAGTCTCTCTCTTTCCCAAATCTAGATCGATTTCAGTGTAGAAATCATACTTGATATTATACACTTCATCATTTGATTTTTCCTCATGATAACCGCGAATAGAATTTCTTCATCCGAAAATACTGTTGTACTATATCTATTAAATATTGTATCTATTAAATTACTTAAATATTACATTTCTTCATCATAACTACAATAATACGCCATAGCATAAGGAAGATTTAAAACGTGCTCATGCATTCAGAGCTGTAACGTTGATTCACGCGCAGGGTATGACATACCCGAAGAGGCGATATCCAAAAATATATATTTAGAATTCGCCTACAAGCTGAGGCCCCTCAAAGGATATGACCTTAAAGTCAACTACACGAGAAACTATTTTTTTAAAAAAATGGTTTAGAAGAGCCTTGTAAAATGTTAGACGGTGGGTATGACACACCCTGCGCGAGAAGTGCCAGATTAACAACTTTTATCAAACTTAATTTACTTGTTCATGAATGAGAGGAATCTTGAGGATTGATATTCAGGTACTATTTCTCGATAAGTACTATAAGAAGGAACTTTTCTCATTATCTAGGTATACGTACCTATTGACAAAGCAAATGAAAGATATTCGATATCAACCTGGTTTGGTTTCTTACAGATACAAGGATTTCGACTGGCTTAAATTAGTTAATGTTACTCTAGTCAGAACCTGTTTATGTAACTTAATTGAGATTACATTGTTGAAGAAACATTTGAATTTCTGTTGATTTCCAGTTCGCAATTTATTGCACCTAGATGTAATGTTTTTACATGATCAAAACAAAATCATGCGGTTAATTGGTACCAATTGATTACCAGCCGGATACTTGCTATTCAGTTCATTTGCTAAATAAAATCATTTAATAAATCACTGTAACAAGTGAATTGAAGCCGGAGTGTCCTATTTTGAATAAAAAACCGAAACAGGAATTAATTTCTTGTTTCCATTTCTTTTTACGGACACAGTCTTAAGACTTATTTGCCGCACTGTATATTTTACAAACAACATTACTAAAATAATTACGATATTTTCTTACATTAATAAAGAATCGAACGCCTGTTGTAAATCACTTTGTGGAATGGCCTGCAAAGCATGCGTCGAAGCTACTTGTAAGGTCGAAATATCCTCAAAATAACACTCTTTTAATTTTATTTTAAGTTTTGGGAACAAGGAGTTGATGCAGGGTGCTAAATCAGGTGAATATGATGGATGGTTCGACACACAAACATTATTTTTTGCCAAAAATCGATGAAAAACAAGGGAGGTGTGATTGGTTGCATTGTCTCGCGTAACATACACCAACTACTTTCAGTCTGATATTCTGGACGAATGCGACGAATTCAGGCCATCAGATGCTTTAAAACAGCCAAGCATTACTTACCTGTAATTGTTTGTTCAGTTGTATTACATTTTTTGTGGATAATACCCCTAGCATTGAAGAATGTAGTAAGCATTGTTTTTTGATACTTGATAGAGTTTTCCTTGTCGTTTTTCCCTTGCATTGAATTTTCTGATTTCCATTCCTCACTTTGTCGTTTTGTTTCAGGGTCATATTGAAAACACCAGGTTTCTTCACCGGTAACAATGGACTTCTAGAAGTTTGGATCGTTTTCATCGGCTGAAATGATGTCTCTGCAACGTGCACTTCTCGTTGCTTTTTGTTCAGGGTATAAAGTGTGTGGAACATATTTAGAACACCCTCCATTTTTGCACAACCTTTCATGCAGCATAGGTCGAATTGTTTCTTTGTTGATATTTAAAGAGTTTACCATCATTCTTAAAGACGCACAGCGATCATTTGCCACAAAATTTCGTACTTTATCAATAATTTCAGGTGTTCTAGATCAAATTGGTCTTCCACTACGCTGATCATCTTCTACCGTATCTCTTCCAACCAAAAAACGTTTGTGCCCCACAAAAAAAGTTTGATGTACTTAAACAACAGTCACCGTAAATTTTTTTCATGAGTTGGTATGTTTCCGAAGTTTTTTAACCAAGTTTTGCGTGAAATTTGATTACAGCTCTTTTTTCTATCATAAAAAAATCAATGTTAAAAAATTCACTTCTGCAATAAACGCTTGTTTTCTCTTAACTACTTAATTAACTCCGCACAACTTGTTGTCAGTGTGCCAGCAGACCATAGACATTATGATGCGTGCGCATTTGCACTCATGGTGCGATTATTGTCTGCGCTCTGGGACGAGACTTAAAATGACGCACTGTGTGATCTTATCTTTTAGGATATATTTAGATAGTATAATTTTTAATAGTTTCCTTATATATAATTCAATCATCTTGCACATTGTAATTTGCTTTTGTAGTCGCACAAAATTGTTTGGTTATGTAATGTTGTATTTGTATATTTTTTGATATACCTTACTGTTGTGTAATAACTGTTTCTGTAACTGCTGTTCGCTCAAAAAATAGTTCTAGACGTAGTAGTCTGGTACACATGGCCATGTGCACTTGGCCACCGGTGTCAATTTATGATGTCTTTGAAGACCTGCCGTTTAGATTAGCCAATACACATTAAATCTTTCATAGTTCAAATAACTCCCGCTACTATGGTATCGAGGCTAAGAGAGAGGAGGGCTGACACTAGACCATGGCTTAAAAACACGAGAAAAAAGCTTAAAAAGCTTTCATGCTGGTTTAGAGCCCAACGCTAATAGCCATTCACTCTTTCGTTCATTGGTAGCATTATCAGCCATTAAGTCATTCTTTCGTTTAAAATACTCATCAACATATCCATAATTAATTAATATTTGTGTACATGTTTAATAAATTAAAATATTAAAAAAAGACTCATTTGGATAGTTTTGATTATAAGGATTATAAGTTTCATCATACACCAGATTTTTGTGTTCTATGATATTGAATGCTTTAATGAAACATTTTAATTGCCACGAAATGCATTAATGTATAATTTTAAGCATAACTTTACATTTAGGTGCCGAATAAAATGTATTTCATTATGAATGAAACTAATATTTTTCTTTTAAAACTCTTTAATGGAAGTATTGACTAATTAATTGTGTTTAATGTTTCATTATTCTTAATGATTAATTTAGTTTCTAATTATCCATATTTAAAAAAGTGATCGAATTTTAATTAGTATTCCCAGTAATAATTTAGAAATAAATCTTATTTTCACTGATGCGTTGCAACGATTCATTATTCCTCACTCCATCTGATTTTCTTAGGCGATGCTTATCTTAAGCGTTGAGTACCTATATAGGAAGTATATGGCTTAAATAGTTGTATATACATGGAGAATTTTGAATAACATTTTCTTTTGTTTTATCCATTTTATTTTCTAAAAATATTTATCTGGTTATTCAAATGGCCGAATGGTAGCGCCCCGCGCGTACTCACTACAGTTTCGGTTTCTGTCTTCTTGGTGGGCAAAGTTGACTCAGCATTTCATCCCTTCAGTGGACCGATAAATAAGTACCAAGCTTGATTGGAGACTAAACACTGGGGGTTTCGATTCAAACTGACCACCTGATCAGAACATCTGCTCATGCACCTCAGCTCCCAACGGCACGTATACTGAGATGGGCACAATAAACCTAAGCCCTTAATGGGCTGATGCGCCATTGAGTTTAGTTTTAGTTTATTTATCAAGTTAGTAAGACCGTTATGGGTAGGTATTTACCCTACTCCAGTGATTTATTGCAAACTAAAAATTTCTTGCTAGACATCTTATTAGTGCTTATTCCTTTTCAATCCCATTTTTAAAAACTCGGCTTTTCCACAAATTCGGCCACTCTTCGATCCACATTAGGCAAGTTCTCGGAAATCTACTGTATATGTTTATGGAAATTACGAAAAGAAAAGCAGAAACTTATGCAGTTATTCCCTGTCGAACAGCAACTAGTTAGAAGATAACCACATATGTGGGTGGGTACCCACATATAATCATTAAAAGGCTAATATTATTAATGAGAAATAAAATTTATAAGTTACGAGTAAAGGTGAGATGTCCATAGTTTGAAAAAATTAAGAATTATTTTAAGTACGAAATGTTTTTACAGGGGTTTACATAAAAATTTAAATGAGTATTGATGGATTTTACATTGCTTTTAAAGAAATTCTTGCCTCAGAGATATTGAACAAAGATAATGAATAAATATTTATGTTTCTCAAAAATTTAATTATGTTTCTTAGTAATGTTATAGTATGGTAGAATGATTTCATTCCTGGACTTATTGAAATTACTGTTACTTAGAAAAATGAATTTATGAACAAAAATTCAAAGAATAAAATTTAAAATAAAAGTATATAAGTTACAGGGAATATCACTTACAAACAGACTATTATTGCAAATACCTTAATATAATAAAAACAAAAAAAAGAGCTTTTTCCTTTAAAAAAGGCATTTGGTGATATCATTGGAAGGGCTAAGAATAGTCAGGGACTCAATATGGAATCTAAAACAATAAAAAAATAACATAAGATTTGAAAGATGTCTTGTGTTTAACGTATTTCCAACAATTTATTGCGAAAGAGTAATTATATGCCAGATAATATTCGCCGAAAAGTAACTGCATGCTTATAATTAATCGTCAAAGATTTTATAAGTTATGGCAAAATATATTTGTTGTTATCCTAAGAACAATTCCAAAAACTGGCTGAAATTCACCTGTAGCATGGCCGTTAATGCTGATGCCTCATCCAATCTACAGAAGGAATATGGAAATGTTGTGGTTAGAATACAAGTACTATAAGAAATTGGTTTAAGTAAATTATGAGGTGGTCAAACTTTGCGGATTTCTGGTTCGATGAAGATTTTATTTAGCCAAACATTTTTAACACTATCGAAATAGGTTTTTCGGTTACCTAACTTAAAAAGTGGCTGATAATTGCATAACTAACAACCAATACTAAGCTATATTTTATTTTTACTACAAATAAGTAATGAGAAAATAAAAAAAAAATTTTTTGCGCTTCTTTTTTGAACTTTGACATTATGATCAAACTGAACTCAACTGAAATAAAACATACAAATAAATAAAAAAATAAAATGGTTAGAAAAAATTTAAATTTTGCTCTAAATTAATTGTGACAGTAATCGTATAGTAAGTACCTTAAACATATTTCAAGTAAATTTGTTAACCCGGCATCACTCGCGTGAAAAAAACGATCCTAAAGTTCCCAAGGATGTTTACATAGTGTTTTTACCTGTAAAATTTGTATATAAAGGTTAAAAAGGAAGGAAAGTAGGAAGTACAACATGTTTATTACATTTTTCATATGCAAATTTAGTTTTTTTATTCTTTTTATAAGGGCATTCAGTGCATCGTTTTTACACTTCTTTAATCTCGTCGTGAATGAGTGCGATGATTTAACTGGGTCTTAATTTTTTTTAAATCTGTACCTTTTTCAAACTAAACATATAGGAATAAACTTTTCTTTTCTTTAAATTTAAAAATTTTGGAATTTCTTTTTTACTTTCTTTTAATTTGTTAAAGCAATAGTTTTTTTTTTCTTTCAAAAGTCTGAAGGTGTATAAGATGTGTACCAGTTATCTCTTTTAAAATTACGTTCTTCTCAAATATTTTTGTGTCTCTACACATAAAACATGTATTTTCAACATAGTCTCCCTTTTCTTAATCTGGATTGATTTCAATTGTGCAATCATACTTGCTGTTATACTCTTTATCATTCGATTTTTCCTCATTATAACCGCGAATAGAATTTCTTCATCCGAAAAAATACTGTTTACTATACCTATTAAATTACTCAAATATCACATTTCATTATAACTACAATAATGCTCCAAAGCATAAGAAATATTTTAAAGCGTGCTCATGCATTTAGAAATGTAACAACAATTCACCCGCAGGGTATGACATACCCGAAGAGACAATATCCAAAAATATATATTTAGAATTCGCCAACAAGATAGAACCCTCAAAGGATATAACCTTAAAGTCAGCTACACGAGAAACTATCCATTTTACAAAAAAAGGTTTAGAAGGAGCGTTGAAAAAATTCAGACGGTGGGTATGACACACCCTGCGCGAGAAGTGCCGGGTTAAAATGCGTATATTATGTTATACGGGTAATGCTTTCAACTCGAAATGGGAGATATAGATTCAGTTAATATTTCGTCCTGTGATCGTGTTTGAGCTTTGATTAAGATTATCGTCAAGTCAATATGAAATACAAAAATTTCGAGAGAAAGTATTTGTTATAAATATAATCTTCTATCTCTATATAAATAAAAATTTCGTGAGAATGTAATAAATTTATTTATTTTACACACGAGAACAATGATGAAGAGAAATTATTGCTTTTTCTATTATTTTTCTTGTGTGTGTGAGATAAATAAATAAATTTATTACATTATAATGAAGCACTTTTTAATATTATGGTTACAAATTGGCAGTACGATGGGATTTTCTGTTCAGTCAACAACTTCAAGCTGCAAATTAACGCAGCATTACATGATATACGCGTATCTGAAAATTGAAGGGGTACACTTGTATTACAATTACATAATACATGTGAATTACAGGATTACAATTTGTGCAATGAGTAGGAACAATTGTATATTTTGTACAATGGAGTTAGTCCACCATTCGGCAGACAGTGATACACATACTAGTATATTATAAGTAATGTATGATGGATTTTATTTCCCATCTATGTATTTTTCTAAAAAGTTCATAATTTCAATTTCATATTCGTACTTTAAAAACAATGATATCAATTAAATTTTATTAAAAGCTTTAACAACCTTATTTAAAAGCGTTAAGTATCAAAATTTTGAATGTTGTAATCTGAATACAATTTTGTTTCCAGCTGGTTATTACGAACTTTAAACAATGAGCCACCTTGTCTTAATAAGTGCGTCCTTATTTCAATTTCAATTATTCTTAGGAGAATATTATTCACGGAGTTTAACCCTCCCTCTCAACATCACGAGAATCGCCAAAAATTAATACATTAAATCATACTATCTTACCCGTTTTAATGATTATGCCAAATTTCAAGGAAGTATCAGAAGTTTCCTCCTGGCAATTAAGAACGAAATATGAGTAAAGGTATGTATTTCATTATGTGATGACATTTTCGACTGATATGCTTGAGATCACAGGAAAGGAGGTTTAATTGCTCCAAACAGAAAAGTTTTGAAGAAGCCTTTATTATTTCTTGAGGTTTAGTTTTCCTGGTTTCGGAAAGTCAGAAAACTCGATTCTTTGACTTTCTCGTAAAGTAGAATTGTAAGAGTTTAGCTTTCACAAATAAGTCACCTAATGAAACACGGTTGATTTATCTGTTTATTATTCATATTTCTCAGAGTATTTTATTTCTTTGTTGGGAGATATATTCTCCATTACCAATTTTGAGAAATGTATCAGCTTTAAAGTCCCTGTTTTAAGCTTCTTGACGCATATTTAATTGCTATTTTAATGCAAAACTTTTGAAAGTCATGACACAGGGTATTAAAACTTATTAATTGCTACACTTAAGAAGCATAAATTTGAAGAAAATAATACTATTATCTTTTGACTTATGATCAGAAGGTTACGTTTTTAAATCATACCCGGGTCACCACTGTGGAATGTATTACTTCAATTAAAGCATAAGATACAATACCTATACTTATAAGAAGTACCAATTCAAAAATAAACTGGTTTGGTATAATACTGTGGAGAGGTAGCTCATTTCCTGTTGGGATAGTTACATCAATCTGGAACTTCGTAACAACCGTATGAAGCTTTGATTCCTCTGTGAAAAAAAATTTTGGTCCTTGGCATTGAAAATTTCACCTTATATCTCTTTTAAGAGGTACATACGGCCTAAAGAAAAGGAAATATGCATATCTATGTAGTTTCTTCCTTGGATGCTCGCCATTAATTTATCACAAGAAATTATTGTCTCAGTAATATACATTGCTGTACAACACAATTAAAAAACATCATGCTTTATAATTGGAGACAATCGCTTTTCTGTAAAATTATTACTTTGTCATAAAATCAGGGCTTTGTCAGATAAAAACTTTTATTATAAAATGTCTGGCTGCTTGTATTTTCAATATGGCATATAACAAACATTTAAGATCATCTTGGTTTTAAAATATATTGTTACGTAGATCGGGGTTCGAGGATTTTATGCAAAAGCAGTCGTAAACAACAAGACAGTTCTTTAAGAGCGATGAGTATTTATTGTCGGAAATCAATCCTTGAAATACAGGATTCAACAGCAAAATTCACAGAATAAATAACAGAAGGGTTTCACACCTTCAACAGCACTCAGACACAATAAGCAGTGTCTAAATTACACGTATGTAAATGACTATTCACAAGCACAGCCGAGTTGATCAAGTTCAAGGCAAGTCTACTAATCGCTAATCAAAACAATGCTCACTACTCGCTGGTTGAAATCAGACTGACTGTTGCGGCGGGTTTCGCTCTATTTATAACAGGGGCCGAAATTTCTGGAAAAAATACGCTCGTGTCACAGATCATGAAATTAGTCGATTTTTCTACTAATTTCTAGAAGAATCCAGAGGGTCCCGAACTCGCCAACATGGTCACCAAAGTCACTAAATTGGTCGCCAAAGTCACCAAATTGGTCGCCAATTTGGTCGCCAAATATGATGCCAACTTGACTCTATCGCCAAAATTTCGTCAAGTTACCAATGAATCACCATTATAACGTAAGGGACGGCTTGCTTGTGAATATTACAATCTTAACATGAAATATATAAATATAGAGTAATATAAAGGCATTGCACATCCAAATACAAATTATTTACATTATTTTATACAAAATTCGTAACAATATGTAACTAAATGTGTGAAATTGCTTTAATGTGTTAGACCCCTCACACACAACCCTTAAGTATAATGTAATTTTGAAATCAGTAGATGAGTGCACATAAATTCATGTGACAAAAAAATTCTTTCCCAGAAAAAAGGTGTAACATAAATACATGATTGTGTGTTCAGTTCATTAGTGCAGGAAGATCTTTAAGAGAAAACAAAATAAAAAAAGGATTAATATGGGGATAAAGAAGCGTTTCTGTAACTGCAGGGTTCCACCTCTAAGCAGGCATGATATCCCCATGAGAAGGAGGCAAGCATATAGAAGTTGAAATAAAGTTGAGAAGTTGAAAATAAAATATTTAAAATAAGTATCCTTTTACTATAAAAAGCAAAACAAAATACATTCCGACATAATAAAAATTAAATACACATTTACACTGATATAATATACTTATCAGTACTGCACAATATTTTTGATTATTAATTTATCAATACTAAATTAAAAACAAGTCTAATAATTACTGGTGCCTCCCCTTGGCTTGTCATAACAAAATTTAACACCTATATTGATAATTTGTATGGTTTATAATTAAAGTTGTATTGTAGCTTTACGTCAATATTTATTTTTATTGTATTCAATGCATTGTTATTCTATGGGAGGCGATGCAAATTATGATTGAAAATTGGGTTGCAAATACTGAAAGTTTAAGAAGCACTGGGTTAATATACTCTCTTATAATTTTACAACAGGAAATCAAGCGGGGAATGCGGCAGGTTTTATTTTCAATAGCAATTGCTGGGACTTTAATTTTAGTCCAAGCTGGTTCTGGAAGACGAAAAATTGTTTTATCAAGATCAGGATATATGTTTTGTAGAACTTTGTATAGCTGACGAATATCCACAATTTCCAGAACTTCTGGGTCAGATGAGCCTTATATGGAGGAATGTTGTTATAAAAGTGAAATCAGAAGGTAAACTGCATCCTCAAAAAGGTAACTTAGACCTTAAGGTATCCGTACACCTTCAAAACGTCATTTTTGCCGAAATTTTCGATTTTTAAATTTTGATTTTATTTTAAAATTTGAACTTTTTCTTTAAAATGTTGCTTAAATTTTGTTTCTATCTAATTTAGAACTTAAGTTATGGGGTTTTGAATTTTATTTGGTATCTACTTTCTGAAACCGAAAGTACAAGTCTACATTCCGAAAGTTGAAAAAAAATGTTTGTTTACATTTTTATTTTACGAAGTATCGTTTAAATATGCAATAGTAGAAAATTTATACACTTTAAAATATGAATTTGAGTTTTAAGAATCTTCAAAAATATAATTGGCAACAGGTTTTTACTAATATTTTTATCCAGAATCTGGCAGGAAAAGAGTGTGTTATTGTTTGTTTACATTTGCTTACGATTGTGCATCACTTTAGAAGTTTCTGTTAAATCCTTTTTTATTGCTGGAAATTTTATTTATTTCATTTAAAATGGGAAACTTAAAACGCGGAATTAGTGCAAATAGAAAACGACAATTTCGTGGCCCCAATAGATCTACTAATAAAGATTCCAAAAATTGTAGCTTAACATCCACCAACGCCAGTTCTTCAAATATCAAAATGTCTGCTGTTTTTGATGAAGAAATGGCAGAGTATGAGCATAAAACAATTACTGGAAATAGAATTATAGATATTGATGTCCTGTTAAATGTTTTTTTACAACTTCGTTGCCCAAGATATTTCGAAGAAGGCTTATTGCTTTCTGAGGATTCAAGATTTGGTTTGTGCTCAAATTTTGTTATAAGGTGTAAACATTACAACTTTTACTCAGGGTTTTCTAGTTCAAAGAAATCTTTAAACCATCCTGAAGTAAATACAAGATTTGTTTATGGTATGAGACAAATTGGTAAAGGTCTTCTGCTGGGTTTAAATTATGTGGTACGTTAAATTTATTCAGGCTCAATAAAACTGCGTACACTAATCATGAGAACAAACTCATGTCTGTGATTTCAGAAGTTAGTGAACTATCAATGCAAAACGCAGCTTCTAAACTGTTAGTGCTACATCTTTCTAAAAATAAAATAGTTGAATATGGTGTTTCAGTTGACGGAACATGGCAGCGTAGGGGTTACACTTCCATGAATGGGTGTGTCGCAGCTTTGTCAGTTGACACTGATAAAGTAGTGGACATTGAAATAATATCGTCATATTGCCCCATCTGCAGAAAGATTTCTAAAATGCCTAAAAGCATTGAATCGGAAACTTTTGCAGCAGATCACGTATGCCATAGCAATTTTCAAGGTTCTGCGTTAAAAATGGAAGCTGTTGGTTCAACTAGAATCTTCCAACGTTCTATTGTAAAGCGAGGTCTTAAATATGCACAATATTATGGTGACGGAGATTCTAAGGGCTTTATCAGTGTCAAAGATACTTATGGTAAAGATAATGTCACAAAATATGAATGCATCGGTGACTGCATCCCATAACTTGTAGAACTCCTGACAAAGATAATAAGACTATAAGTGTAATGCTAAGATATGTAGACATTCCACGAAGTACAACTGTCAGAAAAACAATTTAAAGTATGTTTATCTTCTAAGATTTCACTCTTATATACCCCTGAAAACTTGTTTCTCTTAGCTTTAAATAGTAAGACTCGTGAACAAATATCACGGTTCCTTCACAGCAACTGGGTTTCAAAAATGGAACAATATCTGAAAAAATTTACTCGATAATTAGGAATAAGACCTGAAGGAAAAGCGGGACAAATTTACATCTCTCTCGTAGTTCTTAAGGCCTTATTAAATACGCATGTAGGGAACAAACGTTTTAGGAAATGTTTAGAGCAACTGTGAGGATCAAGTGCTGTCGTAAGCAAAACAATGTGCTTTGACGTCTGTCGCACTCAATATTCACATTGAAAAATTAGTCGCTGGTTTTTCTGCTTCGGAAAATGGACATCAAATATTTTTTTTATTCCCCTCGCTCTTTTGTTGACTGTCGTAAATAGAAATTGAGCACAAAACTATTTAAAATATTATACAGCATTAAAATACTATACACAATTAAAATATTGCATACCATTTAAGTATTAAACAACATTTCTGATGCATTTGACGAAATCAATCCTGCCTTCTTGTTTAAGGTGTAGGGATATGAAGAACCCCGTTTGATGGAATTTCAAGCAAATTTAATTACGAGCAATTGTTTCAACTCACAAAGAAAAAGTTGTTCTGAGAAGTTACTATAGCAACCAGGTAGAAATTGCTCAAAATCGTAACTTTCAAGGATACATGTTTCAAATACGTATACGTGTGATAAGGCAATCATATAATAACCATAGAATTTCGAGTTGCTACCTCAACATGAAACTCATAAGATAAGTTGAAATACTATTGTTACTCTTATCTTGTTACTCCAAGCTGTAACAGAAAAAATATATAAATCTCCATTAGTTGCCACGGTTTTTCGATAATCCTGGGTTAAAATAATATTAGTAAGAACAGTGTTGAAATACTTCCATGCGCAATAAATAAATCTGATTATACAAAATTTAAATAAGAGGGTTTTCTGTAGAAGAAATTTTGAATTTTCTTAGATTTTTCTGACAGAAAAGTGGAGCTTTTACTTACTGAGAATAAATTATGTTAATTATCTATACATAATGTAACGATATTTGGATACGTCATCTTACTTTTTTCTCTAAATCTATGCTCGCTCTTTTATTAACATTCATTCTTTTTGTGGTACTTACAATAATAATTAACAAGTACTTTGAAAAAAAGGACGATATCATAAATTATAATTTTTTAATACTGCAGTTTTGAATACTTGAATGTAAATGGACTAAAAATAATGCAAAAATTAGAGTAAATTAAGATAAATAATATATTTTATACTACAGTAAATAGATTTTACATTTATCTGAAAACTGATAAAATAAATAATAGGGATTAGTTTATATACCAAGCATAGTTTTAAAAATCGATATCCGATATTTCAACACAAAATATATTTTGAAGAAAAAGAAATAGAAACATAAATAAGTGTTTCTTCTTCTTGTAAAAGTCAGTTATAGGAACATTTCTGATAGCAAGGTAATGTTTAAAAGTAAAAAAAAAAGCCCTTACTTAGGTGCAGAAAAAACTGAATGCGTTTTGTTAAGAATACTAAGCATAGCGATGCAGAGTGATGAATATTAACGTCGCACTGAATAGCAACACGAGGGCTTTTGGCGACGGTCCGCGTAATTTTGAACCATGGTCAAGTGACGCGGACGACACCTGAGCTGGCACCCCCTCTCCTAACTACCACACCTCACCAACGGGAGGACGTTTGAGCTCTCGACAGATTTAACGTGCATCGCTCCCTACACGGCGGATCTTCAGTGGTACTCGGATCGAACTCATGACACGCTAGCCATGATCCGATGCCTAGACCACTCGGCCACCGCGGCCACCATAGCGATGCAGAATATTGAGCAGAACATACATCTTATATATACTTTACATACATAATATGAATTCTTGAAGGAAGTTTTGAATATATAATCGGAACTGAAGTCTTCATACCAATTTTTAAAATGTATCTATTGGAGGAATAGTATTGCAAGGAATATTTTTAAAACCGAAACATCTTGCAGAAAAATTCGTTTATATGTTTCCGGGTCATGCAATATGTTTTCTTAAAAATACATGGACCTAAAAATGAATAAGTATAGCATATATATATATATATATATATAAGTGGGTGTGTGTGTGCATGTATCTATTTCTCTAGAAAGTCTTATACCTACAGCTCATCAGGGTAAAAATTTATTGCAACATATTGAAAGGAAAGCTACCAACTAAATAATCACAAAAGTTCCATTATCCTCTTATTTTCAATTTGAGAATTCATGAGAACTCCTAGTGCCACACCGTTGCATTTTTATCGTTACCATAACACATGTAATACTTACTCCTCCTACAAGTTCGAAGGATAAGATTGTTTAGTTGTGTGATAACTTTCTAAAAAAGTGCGTCGAAATAAAGTTTTTCTCTTAATCAGGTACAAAATGCTAACCCGGATGTAATGTGTCTAAATAATACGTGTTTGTCATGGTCATTACATATCTTTTCTTTATTGCGCTACTTTGAATAAATAAAATCTGACATAAATTCGTTAAAACTTTATTACTTTATTTTACATAGCTATCTTAACCACTGACGTCATTGCATGCCTACATACACTATCAACACATCGTATTTAAATCCTATTGCATTCACCTTATTTACTAGGAATTTATAAGGGTCTTGTGTATCATCAATATCCCTTTTTTATCTAGATTTTTTTCAGACATTTATTAGTCTTTAGAAAATCTCAACATCAATATATCCAAATCATTCTTATAATACTTTACACGCCTATAAACACTCACACACATGTACACACGCACACGCATGTACACACGCACACGCATGTACACACGCACACGCATGTACACATGCACACGCATGTACACACGCACACGCATGTACACACGCACACGCATGTACACACGCACACGCATGAACACACGCAGGCACGTAAAAATGCGCCACATAAAATTGGCTTAATATTTCTTACAAGAATGTTTCTTCTTTTCATATGCTTATAATTTTTAAAGTTCTGATTATATTTTAATCAGTTTAAACTTTTTGTAACCTCATTCCTTTATAAAAATGTTTTAAAGTATCTTATTTAATTTTAACTGTAAAGAATTATACCTAGTCGAAAATTGTTTAAATTAACACTCCTCAGAACAATGTAAGCATTTTAAAAATATTATAGAAGGATTTTATCTAGAACACATAACATGTCATTAATATTTGAACGGTTAGGCGATCATTTTTGTAGAAAAAAAATAAATACGCGGTTGATTATCTTTCAAATCAAAGAAAAGTCCGCGCAATTCCCCGGCAGGTTCTTTAGGAGTAAATCATAGTTTATTATGGAAATCTATAGGAAATTGTCTCCTATAAGGAAGAAAATAATTGAAACGTAATTATATAATAGCACATACAGTAATTTCTCCACTAATGCTACCCCAATTTACGTGAACCCGGAGTTATGCTATTTTCAAATATTCCCTTTTTTACACCATTGCAACTCAGACGGAATTAATGCCCAATCCTGATGAAATTGGTAAAGTGATTGAAGAAGCTGATCTACCAAGCAAATAAATTTAGAAGTGGATAGTGATGACGTTCAAGAACTGCTGGATTCCCCCCATCTGGATTTGACAATTGATGAGCTCATAGAAATAAATACATGAGCAAGACATTGAAGAGATTGAGTCTTTAGAACCAGTTCCATCAGAAGATCGAATGACGGTTGAGAATTAGACAGAAAACCTCAGTTTAACTGAAAGAGGGATACAAATTTTAAAACAATACAAACTTCAACGACGAGCGTATTTTTTTTAACAAAATAAGGAATAAAAAATTAATTAGCAAGCTACGTGGACATTTTGTAGGAGAAAAAATAAATTTTTGAGCTAGCAGACTACTTTGTTAGATTTTATGAAATCTTCTACGCCAAAATAACTGCGTATCGGGATTTTGTATTTGTGTTTTCTGAGATTATATAAAACATTTTTTTGATTATTATTTTCTTTTGTCTTTGGCCCTATCTAAAAATATTTTAAGCATGCACTTTTATGCGACATTATACCCCCACTTATGCGAATTCGACTTACTTGGTTATCACTCAGCACCGCCTGTCGTGATAGTTCGAGATATTACTGTATTTTAAAATCCCTCTAACACTGAACAACAATTCAAATCTGTAATCACAATTTATCGTAAGACAAAAGAATTGCCGCCTCTGTCTAATATCTAACTTCCATGTTGCTTCTGTGCAGTATCCTTAAATAGGCTGGGATAAAATTTCAAGGATCTTCTAATGAATTTTCGTCTAATTCCTTGACCTTAATTTTCTTTTAATAATCCCTTCGTCAGTAATCCTTTTGAACTTTTCCGCAGGCTTCTATTTTTGTCTACAAATTTGATGACAAAGCAAATTTTCAGGACAAAATGTATCGCTGGTCTGCTTTCAAGGTCTTTTTTTTCTTTCTCAATATTATTGAAATAGAACTTGTAACGGGTTCTTTATTCACAATTGCTACTAATCCTCTTAGGAAACTCTTATAACTTCTGTATGAATCTAAAATCAATTTCCAGGATTTATGTAAAGGTATGTAGCTATTTAAAGTAGCGTTTTTCAAACTATGGGAAGCGCTTCCAGGGGGGAGAGTATATCCGAAAGTCAAATACAAAAGATTATTTAATTTTTTTAAATTTACTGAAAGAAACTAAAATACATAAAATACATTCAGATATAATAAAAAATAAAATACACATTTACACTGAAAAAATACATTTATAAATGTATCCGTACTAGATAATATATTTCATAATTAATTTTAAAAGTACTAAGTTATAAGAACAAGTTTAATAATTGCCAGTGACTCTATGGCTATGGCATAAAATAATATACAAAATTTAATACTTATCTTGACAATTTGTACGGTTTATAGTTATTCTAGCTTTACATCAAAGTATATTATTATTGAATTCAGTACATTGTTACATTGTATGGATGGGCGCGCGATAAAAATTATGATTGGAAATTGGGTCGACAGTATGGAAAGTTTAAGAAGCAATGATTTAAAGTCAGGTAAGTGACAGAGGTGGTCGGTGGTCATCAGACTGATTCAAAAAATAGAGAGTTAGAGTTATTATAAATGAATCTATTGGAATTTCAGGAAGGGTATCCAATATCCCTACATTGGAAGGTTTTTAGTGCTGCATAGTTGCAGGACAAAATTAAATGAAGGAATAATTATTATGAATATTTAGGTTAGTAATTTTATTTAACTCCCTTGGCTTACGCTAAGACTGATAGTAAATTGATGCATAAAATAAAGGTATTGATTTTTAAAAATGTTTTTTGATATTTTTGCATCCAAATCCAAAAGTGACCAAAGGGTCGTAACAAACTCTTTCTGTTGTTGTTTCTAATGCCGCCTGTCTGACGGTGTCCGATCGAAGCCATCGAAATTCATCGTGGCAAGGGGGCAAGGTGTACGACTGCCGTTATATTTTTAGCTTTGAGCTTCATGCAAGTGACAGTGCAATTTGGCTCGGTTCACACACGATAGACCTCAAAAATTTACGCATGAAACTGGGAGGTGGTTAAAATTCTTCATCCCCCTGCACCCGTGGGGTTCTGCTGCGACCGCTCACAAGCCTTTTGACCCACTGTTTTAACGAGCACGTACCCCGTGTGTATTTAGGAGCATCGGGCATCGAACCCAGGCCTTCCGGTTTGGAGTTCGATGCTATAAACACTAGACTACCCACGGGCCTACAAACTCTTTCTTGATACAGAAACGATAGTTCCGGACACAATACTCTTTCCGCAGAGAAGGAAACAAATCAGACATATCCGTGACAATAGAATGTCAAATGAGGAAAATAAATACAAAGGATAGATTTGCTTACAAAAAATAAGGTTTTATTCTGAAATGCATTAGAAGCTACAGCAAAGCTTAATGGAAAGTTCTAAAAAAACATATGTGAAATGCACAGATAATAATATTTGCCTGCATATTTTTGTTTCAAATATATAAAGTTCCATGTGGGGAACGAAATGCAGAAAGGAATAGAATCAGTAAGTAGTAAAAACAATGCATAACGAAACAAATGCTGTAACTAAAAAATGCCCAAAAGTTATCTGATAACCGAAAAAATCGAAGTTCTCTGTTTCGGAAATAAAATACTACCAGAGCAGAAATCGAATAGAATTGGAGTCCACATTTTGAAAGAAAAAGGAAGTAAGTGGATAAATTTATTAAATTTTCTTCTATCAGAACTGAAATATCTGTTCAGCTCTTCCAGATTTTGTATTTTTATTCAGGATTTACATCTTCACAAAATTAATTATACTGGTACAATTTTCAGATAATAAGAAGCAGTTATAAAATCAGATTTAACAAGTATAGCATTTCCCTTCTTTGAACCTGATTACTATAGATTGTTCGTTTAATTACATCCCTATTGTTGCACCGAAATGCGCGTTAATAATGAAATAACCAATCAATAGAAGCGGATAAAAATATTAAATAAAAACAGCGTGGGGTAATTTCATTTTGGGATTTAGGAGTATTAATATATAAAAAAAGAATTAGGAAACATTCATAAATTATTAGGATATATGTTTCACTCATTGCAAATTGTATGAAATACGTAAATTTGATTAAGAAGATAGAAACCGCACTTTAAATTACATTGAAAAACTTTGGATTTTATCGGATTTGAACCTTTTTTCTTTGTAAGAAATGATTTGATTGTATGCTCCCTTATAGACAAATAAAACAATGCAACATAGTACATGAAGGAATATGTCATATAGAAAAGAGAAGAAAATATTAAATTTCCTATAGCTTGGAAATCGAACACCTTTTTGTTTGTAATTTTCTAATTTGAATATACATAAATTGACAAATAATAAGGTAATCAATTTCGAAGTTAAAAATTAATAATTGCTTCTCTTTTGTTTTACTTGATGGCATATATTCTAAATTGAATATCTGTAGCGATACCATCTATATAAGACCGTAACTACCTCCACACCAAGGTGATAATTTTATTGTAGTGGTTAAGTTACATGGTTTCGGAACAAAAGGTCCCGGGTTCTAATCCACCGGATAAACGCACCACCTCATTGTGACCCTGGCTGATCTCAGAAAAAGGCAACCTTCTGAACTGTTATGGCGCCATCTATCCACCGCAAATGCAATAAAAGTCGTCGCTGACGCAATCTTCAAGCCGTCACGCGCGAATGGTGAAACCAGCAAAGGCCGTCACAACTAGTGACGTAGCAGCTAACACACTCGATATAACAACTACATCGTTCGTTCGCCTAACCACCAACTCACTGGTAGGGGAGTGTGTAACGATACCATCTATATAAGTCAGTAACTACCTCCACACCATGGTTATCATTTTGGTGTAGTGGTTAAGTTACACGGCTTCGGATCCGAAGATCGCGGGTTATGTCCCACCGGATAAGCGCGCCACTTCATATCTATCGTCTCGGTGTCTTTGAAGTAGCGTGCGATCTCGTAAGCCCAAGATTGTGGGTTCGATCTCGGCTGAAGTCGATAGATTTTCTAGATACGAAAATCATAAGTACGCATTTCATATGATTATGTGACATGTAGAAAATCTCTTGAGTATCAATTTGTATCTGGTAAAAATGTCAAAATTAAATCATGACGAAATATTTATAGCATCCAACGACAGCTTCTCACATTTGGTACCAGAAGCTCTCACTAGATGGTACCACCGATAAAATAGTTCTCGCACTTGGGGATTTGCCGAGTCTGTAAAAGCTATTCAAAATGCGGCCCAATTGAAACAGCAAATGACCAGACAATTTAGTCATCAATCGCATCATTGCATGAGGGACCTTTGAGAAGAACCCCTTATGAAAAAAACATAAATCAATGAACACAATGCTATAAACATACACACTTGTGTTTGTTCACTAGGGGGAGTTGAAAAAATGTTCCAAAATTTCGAAGCCTACCTACGTTGAAACTGTTTCCTAACTATTACTAACTCTTTTCTATTTCTGGTATATAGATAAAGGGAAAAACAAAACGAATAATTAATTTTTGTTTGCTTAATTTTAAAATACCTTCACAAGGGGAATAAATTTAAGGTATTTGACCTTTTGTGCGGTTAAAATTTAAAGTAACAATTAGGTTTGCAGAACTTTAAATTTGGTAAGCATCTTTATTTTAATATGTAGAGCTGCGTTTCTCAAACTGTGGGGGTGTGCCCCTCTAAGGGGCGTGATAACTCTACGAGGGGGGGTCAAGCTTAATAAAAAGTTGAAAAATTGAGAATTTTGCCGAAAATTGACATTTTTTTAATTTTATTTTATAGACCACCTTATTAGCTTTATAGAAGTACCAAGTTTACTATTTTCCATTCACTAGAACAAAAACTACAAGTGTTTTAATAAAAGCAGATGCCATTCCTTTAAACAAGACATTCCTGAACAAACTTTCAGTCCTTTGTGCTAATATAATCACTGTTATTTTAAGCAATTTCATATCATAACTAAGATAAATTTCTCTATTTTTTGAAAAAACTAAAATATCTCTCTTATATCCTGAAAGTCATTTCAAAAATGAATAACATAGCAACACATCAGAATTGAAGAATTGAAAATTTGTTCATAAACTTTTGGTACAAAATGGATCCCGTTTATGTTATTTTTTGTAAATTTTTACTCATTTTTTCCCATATATGTAATAATAATTTTCTTTTATCTTCTTTTAGCACATTTTTCTTAAAATGCACTGAAAAAATCTAAAATCCAGAAAAAAAACCCTATATCTCCTTTTTTCTTATAAAAAAGTTGTTGCAAGTATTCGGATACCTTAAATAAGAGGAAAAGTCAATGTAGATTAAGTTCAAGATTATAAGAAATTTGAAATGTGAAATGTTTTTGGAAAAAGAGAGTACCATTCATATTGTTAAAAAAAATCAATTGAAAAGAATAACGCTTTCTGCGTTAATCTCTAGGGGAAAGAAAATTTTTTTCAGAATTACCTTTTATGTAATGCTTTGAATAATAAAAGAGAAAAATTACCAAGCACATAAAAAAAGAATCTAAAAGCCCTAGCTAGCATAAAATTAAGCTTCATTAAAAAGTTTAAATTTTTTATTCCGAGTTTGAGAATTCTACTAAGAATTTGAATAGTTGAAACTGTATCATAGTTACAAAAAAAGAGGAAATGCTAGTTTTTGCTCCTTTAATAAAAAATAATACAGTCTTACATTATTTCTTTGTAATGCGTCTTTCTTGCATTCCTTTTGTATCATGGATTTCTTTAAAACTGAAAATTTTCTTAATGGATATAATGAATAATTTTTTTAAGAAATGACAATGACACATTATAGATGTAATTTGATCATTTATGCATTTTAATTAGGATTTTATTTTTATTTCGAATTGATAATATAATACATGAGCAAGAGATAAAGTATTAACTGCTTTTAAATTTTAGGTATTTATATTTTTTAAGGATATCATTGAGAGAATGATTTTGTACCAACCAAAACAATGCTTTTAAATACTTTTAAGGACCATTAGTCCTTTATAGTGACTTAATTAACACTTAATTAAGTCTCATACATTTGCATCGCTATCAATATATCCATCCCTCAATTTGAAGGGGGGTAGCCTAATGGTCAATGAGAATATCAAACACTTACATTACACTAAATCATATTTTAATAATTCCCACTTTAAAATTGAAGTGTATAATTTTAAATCTGTTGACAGAGTTTCACTTATTTACGTTCGGAAATTAACAATAGAAACGATTGTACTACTGGAATACAAAATATAATTATTATGGCTAATAGCTGTCTTAATGGAATACGAAAATATATGAAATCGAATTGAATCAAAATAAAAGCAAAGTTCCCTGTGTGACGGATCTATACGGTCTTAAACTAACAGTCTCTATTTTTCTTAAAAGTTTTATTTATTTCAACCAATCTCCACCGGGAGCCAAAGCGTGATTAATGCAAATGGTATTTTATATAAGTTCGGGTTTCGCGAGTTAAAGTAGAAAAGTGAAAAAGGAGAGAGAGTAGTAAAGTGAAGAGTTAGATTTTTGAAGTAAAATTAATTGAAGCATCGGTAAATCAACACGCAGTTGTTGACAGATTTAGTGAGTAGTGACGCGACGAGCTAAGCTGAAGATTGAAATTAGAAAGTCGAGTGTGAATCCTAGCCTTCATCCGATCCAGTCAGCATTAAGTTATTCAACACGACGGACCTGCCAAAGTACAAGGTTAAGGTTAGTGATTTATAATTTGTGAATATGTGTACGTGTGTTAGCTGTAATTGTACGCGCTGATCTTTCGTGGATTCAGTTCTGATTCCGTAGTTCCGCTAATAATAACCCATCTCATACTCCACTGTGTTTTATTGTTCTTAAATTTGAATCATGTGTGTGCAACTTTCCTTGATTAAGAGGTATCAATAAATATAGTGATTTGTAAGGATGTCTCTTGAATTCGTTAATCCGCCTACACGTCCAGAAACAAGTAACGGTGGACGGGAAGATGATAATCTTAGGGGAGGTTATATGTCACGACAACTGTATAAAAATATTTTAAGATCAGTATTAACTTATGCATGTGAAACTTGGTACATGTCTCGAACAAATGAGAAAATTAAAAGTATCTACGAAAGGAAGATTTTAAGATTTATTTTTGGAAGAATTCAGGAGAATAGAACGTGGCGAAGAATTTTAAATTTTAAGCTCTATCACTAAAATAAGGAGTCTAACAGCGTTAACTTCATCATCTTTGTTTAAATAATCAAGTTTGCAATGCCCAACCAACTGGCGCACGGAGATAAAGCAGGCAAAATCTTGGATTGATGGCCTAGAAAAAGTTCTCCTAGTTTTGTGAAATAAAAACTGGAGAACACTAGCAGGATGAAGGCTGGCCTGGAAAAAGCTTCTTGAGAAGGCCAAGACCCACCCTAGCTTATTAAGTCTCTGAAGAAGGAGAGAAGTCAAAAAATTGTAAATTGCGCGTAATGAGCACAAGCATTGGTTCATATGAAGACATTTCGTGTAGATGCGCTGAAGCATGTTAAATCCTACTAAGAAGTGGAAAGTCCTCACGTTTGAAGTGTGTGGAATTTCGGAGAGTGGGGGACAGCTCAGGTGTAGTCCTCGTTGTTTGAGGTGAGTTCAAATTTACGAAGTCCGTTCCCGAAAGCCATCGTGCTGCTTTATACTGCGACGTTAATAGAACACTAATTTAAGAATTTGTGCATAATTACTCTAAATTTAAGCAAAAGAACTTTGTATTGAACAAAATTTGGTTAGGTCAGAAACTCTTTTAGGACATATGTTGTTATATAACATCCACTGTAATAGCATAGAAAAAGGACCTTTAAGAGTGCCAAGTAACATTCATAGAAGTCGTGAAGCTTTCCACTTTTTAAAGTACATTGATCACTAAAATTACATCAAATTTGATTCAAAACTACTTTTGTAAATTGAAATAAAAATAATTAAAATTTATTACGTAATGTTGCTGGTTCTCTTAGGATTTATCCGCATTACCTTAGATTGTAATCTGAAAATCATTCATCTCCATTGCCTTAAATAGCGTGTTTATAATTAATCCTTTACATATTGATCTTTACAGATCAATTTAGATTCCCGCGCTTTAGTACCCGTATTTCAATTAATTATGCATTTAGCTAAAATATAATAATCACCAAACTAATTCTATTCAAGTCTAATCCTATACGATCTCTAAAGTTTAAATTATAAACGAGCTCAAGTGAGTTAAGTAACTCTTTCGAAGTGATTTAAATTAGAATTAGAAGGTTTTCAATGTTTCCGTGAAATAATATAATTGTTTAAAACCGAATTTCGGTAGCATGTCTGTTGAGTAAAGGGTATCTATTAAATATATTCAACTTATTTGGAAGTTTTTAACACTTCAACTCTTACGTACGCTCCATAACCTGTACAAGTGACTCACCAAGGAATAAGAGGTCTGATCTGTATGTTACTAAAATTGGCAGACCTGATGTAGGTGTATTAAAAACAAAACACATAGAATATCGTAGGAATTTAATGTTTTATAAAAAGAAACATAGGTACAAGAGAAAAAAAACCCAGCAATACATTGGCCTACCTCAGCTTCTGAAAGGAACTGTTTTTCGATTATCATTGGATAGTAGAATGTGGAGAATTATTCAGGGCTCAGCGACCACTGTGACCTCTACCCTTGTTTGCCAATGCAGTCACTGGTGCCCTGGTTTTTTGTTGGATTATTGATAAAGTCGCATTAAGATGGGGGGCTCTAATCAGACGATTATTGTCCTCACTCTTCGCCGTCCCTCTCGATTGATCGTTACCTTCTAGACCAGGTGTGGCTAAAATGATAATGCGGGCTACTTCGTAATAAAATTATAATTCCGGGTCCCTAAATAAATACATAAATATCTATATTAAATTTGGACCCAACAGAAATATTTATTGGAGAGAAAATTTGAAACAGAATGAACTACTATTATTGTTTTCATTATTTTTCACGTACGCAGACACAAATAACATAAAAATTATATAATATAATGGTCAAATAATTTTAATTTATTTAAAGTGTGGGATATTTGTGTTTCCCTAGTGTTTCATTAAGTTTTTGCTAGTCGATCTTAATGCGAGTATTTGCACAACGTAGTTGTTGCTACAGGTTTTCGTCTGATAAGTTTAGGCGCGATTGATGTTTGATAAATTTCATTTCTGAAAAGAACGATTTACAGGTATAACCTGAAAAAAAAGTTACAGGAATCGAGCATGATGCTTCAGTGTATGCTTTAATGGAATATTGCCTAGTTCTAAATATCGATAAGAACAGAAGCAACATTATAAAATAGATACAATTATGGAATTTATATCTTACAAAATACAGCACTAAAAACATAATAATCATATTTTGTAAAGTTGTAAGAGTATCATGGTCCGCAAAATCAATCAATTTTTAGGTAGGCCACCATTGTTCTAGACATTGCGAACATCATTAGCTCACCCCTTCTGCAAACAATGTCTCGATCTAAATGTTTAGTGATTCTGCGATTTAACCACCCTACTTTCCTCTATCTAATTGCACATCCTCTACTTCAAAGGATGGCACCTGCTTATACAATTCGCTAATCCGTCTCCGAAGCTGTCCACGTGGATAAATTGGGTCAAGTGGGCACAAAAGTTATACCTTAGAACAGTGTTCCTTAAACTGTGGGCAACTCCCCCCTAGGGGGCGTAATCTCCCTTAAATAGGGAATATATTGAAAAGTCGAAAATGAAAGATTTAAAATAAGAAATAATTTACTGAAAATAGGCAAAACAAGATACATTCTGGCAAAATAAAAATTAAATACACATTTACACTGATATAATATAAATGAATCAGCACTGCAATGTTTTTGATAACTTACTTATCAATATTAAACTAAAAACAAGTTTAATAATTACTAGTGCCTTAGATGGGCTTGTCATACACAAAATTTAACACTTACCTTGATAATTTGTATAAATAAAGTCACAGTGTAGATTTCCCATCAAAGTGCATTATTATTTCATTCAATATATTGTTATTGTATGGGGGGGCGATGAAAATTATGATTAAAAAATGAGACGCAGGTATTGAAAGTTAGGAAGCAATGTCTTAGGATTTAAACGTTTTCCATTTTATACATCATCCAAATGCTTCTTTGCATTGCACTGGATCTCTAACTAGTCGGTAACTGAATGCTAAAATTTAGACATCTGCATATTCTTTTATGATGTTCGTATGCAATTTCAGCCCAGTCCAATGAATGCTTCTTAAAGCGTATTCCTTATGTTAAATAGTTTAATAGAGGAAGTCAAATCAAATTAGTATTATATGATTGTGAGTTATAAGCTTTTTTTCAAAAATCATGATTTTAATGTAATGACATGAAAAGGGAAATTTATCGGAATGAATCATGAAGTATAAAATTATTAATTAAATTCGCAGTTTCATACAAAATTAACCAATTTTCACTTTCTGTGTGAGACTTTATAATTTAAAATACTCAAACGTTTTAATACTTTTCCTACCAAACAAAATTTTTCACGATTCTATTAAAGTTTGGCACCGTGCGATGTTCTCATTTTTTTAGAATCCATTTGTTGAGGATGAGTGTTTATTAAGGTATCCAAAAAAGCTTGCTGTCACTTTGTTTTTAAGAAAATAAGAGATATGGGGATTTTTTAGTTGTTTTCAGATTTCTTTAGTACACTTTAAGAAAAATGTGCTAAAATTAAGAAGAGAGAAGGAAATCATTATTACTAAAATGGGAAAAAACTGGTAAAAATTTAGGAAAAGTAACCTAAGCGCGGCCCAATATGTTCTAAGAGTTTATGAATAATTTTTCAATTTTTCAATTCTGATGTGTTGCTATGTTATTCAGTTTCGAAATGACCTTCAGGATAAGAGATATTTTAATTTTTACAAACACTAGAGTACCTTATCTTAGTCATTGTATGAAATTGCTTAAAAAACAGTGATTATATTCTGTACATTTTGTAATAATACAGTAATTAATAAATCTGAAAATTAAAACACTTCTAGTATTATACAGAGCATACACAAAAAATTTTAGTTAATTATTCTCAAAACGTTTTGAGCAATCACTGTCCCCGTTTATTCATTTTCGAAAAAAAACTTATTTCCAGTAAAACGCATTTTAAAGTATTACATCTTGCTTTTAAAGTAAAGGCATCTGCTTTTACTAAAACATGTATAGTTTTTTTTCTTCTAATGAATGCAAAATAATAAACTTGGTATTTTTATAAAGATAATATGATGGCCTACAAAAAAAAATGATAAAAAATTTTTAATTTTTTTCGTAAAATTCATAATTTTAGAGTAGTCGGATATCTTTGCGTCGCACTATAATGCAACATGAAGTCCTGGCAACGGACCTCATAATTTGGATTGTAGTGATATGGCAAGTGTAATATCTGAGCTAGCACTTCTTTCTCCAAACTTACATTGCACACCAAAGGGAAAACTTTGAGCCTCGAAAATTTTAACACGCATAAACTCCTCTATTTTATGTGTCTTCAATGGAGGTAGGATTTTAACCGGAAGCTTTCCAACACCCTCCATGAATTCGTAACTATGACCGGAATCCTTTGATAAAGTGTCTGGAAAGAGATACATAAAATATGAATTTTTCGAATGATCTAATGTTTTTAATCAGTAAAACGTGAAAAAATTCTTAAAAATGAAGAATGTTATAATAATATCCTGGAAATAACCGAATTCTAAAGTGATGTTTTAAAATTTAATTTGTGCTCGTATAGAAGGTAGTGAAAATACCAATTTCCATCTCAGAACTTAAACAAACAGAAACTTATTCCAGAAAAAAACTTATTTCTTTGAATTTTTGTAATCGGTTTAGTGACTTGGTAGGATCAAAAGACAGATTTTTCTTCCTTTTTAATATCAAATATATTCATTGAAAGAGTACTGAAATTTCATTTCATTCTCAAATAATAGCACCAACAGGGGAAGAAGTATTGTTCCCCATAGCTTTTAACAAATGTGGTATTTATGGAAAGATACCTGTGTGGAGAAAGAGGTATAGAGAAAAATTCTAATAATTTTTATTATACGAGGTAAAATGTGTAAGTAAAAAAAGAGAAAAAAATGCTGCCAGTGATATTGAGCAGGGTTTCTCAAACATCCAATATTTGCGACCCAATTTTCAGTCATTATTCTCATTGCATCCCTCTCCTTCTTACAATAACAATGTATTGAATTCAATAATAATGTACCTTGACGCTAAAGTTACAATACGACATAGATAGTAACCGTAAATGTAATCAGATAAGTATTAAATTTTGTATATGACAAGCCTATGGGAATCACTAGTAGATATTAGATGTGCTAAATTAATTATTGCAGTACTGATACATATAAAAATTCATTATATTAGTGAGAATGCCTATTGTATTTTTTGTTATGTCAGAAGTTATTTGTTTTGATTCCTTTCAGTAAATTGATAATTATTTTAAATATTTTATTTTTTATTTTTTGATATGCTTGCCCCCCACGAAGGATTATCAAGCCCCCTAGGGGGCATCCAGAGTTTTAAAAACGCTGTTATAGAGTAATAACTAAACTATCTATACCGACAGGAACTATATCCTCATCGTATACTATAGGATGAAAATTAGACGTATTGTGTCAATTTCTCAAGAATTCAACCATAGAGAATTATAATAGTACCTATGACTCGCGTTCCAGGCGCAGGATTAGTGGGGTCGGGGTTATAGGTGCTTACCCCTGTGACATCCCAATCCCGGTCCAATTATGGGGGTCTTGTCGAAGAAAAATCATGGTGTCATTTGCTTGTCAACAGATAGTCATTAACTCATTATCTACTTCATTATCTACTTCATTATGATTTAAGATTTTCCACTTCATTATGGTGAGTTTTTTTTAGCAATATTTTTTTGAGTCGCTACATCGAGAATTAGAGGATGTATCTAAATAAAATACTCAACTTTGGAAAGTTTCGTCTGTTGAAGCTAAATAATTAAATCTGTACTTTTAAGTACTGTCAAGCCATGTGGAGGGCTAAAATATTATCGTAATACAAAAGGAACGTATGACATTTTTAACATGTTTTGTTTAAAATGTTAAATATCTAGAGAATAATGATATTTTATAGCACCAAAAAATTAATGTGGAAAATTATAATATTTTTAGAGTCTACTTACTTTTTTTTTGCATAAAAAAGCAGGGTTTACACATAAGTTCAATTTGATGATATTCAAAGAAACAGTTTTTCTTTTCATTAATACAGAAAAATGCATTATATGTTACGCGTTTTCAGTGCGGTTTCAATTGAATGCATTTTAAAGCACTGTATTCTGGGGTAAGAAATGCTGTGAACATGAAATACTGCCCCTTGAATCTTGTTCTGTCTCTTGATCATCTTCTTAAGAATCTGACGAAAGTTCTAGCAGATTATTTGCTGGGATTTCTTCATCTTAAAAATAATTTATTAGTATATCCCTGTTTTCAGATTGTAAATTCTGTAATAAACAACACTAAAATCATAATTAATATCTATCAAATTTCAAGTCAGTAGGTCTAACAGTTCAAAAACGGGAATATTTATGTATAACGATTCTTTAACACCTCGCAACCAAGCTTGAGGGTCTCTTTTTACAAAAAAAACCACTTTTTCAGCAGATATCTACTCCGTGAAAGGGACATCTCTGCTAGAAATTTCAAGCCTGTAGGTCTAATAGTTCAAAGTAGGTAATATTTGTCTTTAACGCCCCATTAATCCTTCGCAAACCTCTTGGGGGTTCAATTTTTGCAAAATATGTTTTGCATTGAATCACTACTGAACAAAAGGATCAACCCTGCCAAGTTTCAATTACATAACTCTAATAGATCAAAAACGGAATTATTTTTCTGTAATGGCCCTTAACCCTTCGTAATCACCCTTAGTGGTCGACTTTCGCAAAGCCAATTAGTAGCGGAATACTACTCCGTGAAAGGAATATGTCTATTAAATTTCAAGTCTGTAGGTCTAATAGTCCAAAAACAGGAATATATTTATCTATAACTTTCTTGAAGCCTTTGCAACGCACCTTGGAGGGTCGATTTTCACAAAACCCAATTTGTAAGGAATGTATCATTAAAGGAAGATGCCTACCAAATTTCAAGTTTTCTGGTTAAATTGTTGAAAAACAGAAATATTTTTCTATCGACGCTTAAGACCTCGCAATGCTCCTCGGTGGGTGATTTTCACAAAACACCTTTAGCAACCGATCTGTACTCCATAGAAGTAATATGCCTACCAAATTTCGTCTGTTTGTCTAATAGTTCAAAATCGGAAATATTTACCCCTAACACCCTTAAAATCCTTGCACCACCTTTTGGGGGTCGTTTTTCGCAAAACCCGTTTTTAGAAGAAATCATCTATTCCATAAAAGGAATTCACCTATCAAATTTTCAATCTGTGAGACTAACAGTTCAAAAACGGAAATATTTATCTTTTACTCCCCTGAATCTCTCGTCATGCCCTATGGGAGATGGTTTTCTCAAAGCCCATTTTGTAGCAGATATCTACTTTATGAAATGAATCTGCCGGTCAAATTTTAAGACTGTACATTTAACAATTTAAAAATGAAAATAATTAACTGTATCGCACCTTTATACTTGCAATGGTCCTTGAGGGTCCATTTTCATTAAACCCTTTTTTAGCGAATATCTACTCAATGAAAAGAATCAGCTTACCAAATTTCAAGACTGTAGTGTAACAGTTCCGGAGATATCGTAATGAATGTAATCATATTTCTCCTTTATATATATATACTAGATGACCCGACCCGGCGTTGCACGGGCTTTTACCGAGGGTATAACTTAATCCCCATGTTAATTTACTCCTTTCTTTCTGACGCCAGCACTTTTGTGTGGGTGTGACGCGAACGATGTGATTGCATGGCCCGTGAGTGCTCGTCATGGCTTTCTCGTTTAACATTTTCCCTTCTCTTCACAAAATCAGCACTTCCAATATTACTTCTCGAAATTACTTTTACTTTTTTGTTTCTTTCCTCTCCGCTTAGCCCGGCGTTGCACGGGCTTTTACCAGTGAATAACTTAATCCCCATGGGAATTTCCTGTTTCCATCAGGACGATAGCACTTATGTGTGTGTATGTGCGATGTGAGTGATTTTCTTTAACTATGTTATTAAAACTCCTTTTTTCAAAATTTGTTCTTGCGTTGGTGTGGTGTGGTACTTAGGAGAGATGGGTAAAAGCTTAGGTGTCCTCGTCACTTGACCATGGTTGAAAATTTCGAGGTCCGTCGCTAAAAACCCTGGAATAGGCGAACAGTGCGAATTTATAAATCATTCACTCACTTTTCAATTCTTTCGTTGCAATTTTTAGTCCCCGGAAACGAAAATGTAGCCTTTTAAAAAAAAGTTGTATGTTGAAAAGAGACAGAAAAGTAGAAATTTTTCAAATTACAAAATTGTACTACTATTTTAAATCTTGAAGTAAAATTTTGAGGATATTTTGAAATGTTCGACAAACGGGAAAAAAGTTTCATGCAATTATCTTTATAAAAGAAGAAATTATTAAATGATTGTTTTATGTATTTTGAGTGTTTTGTTAAAATTTGTTCAAAAAAGTATTTGGTTTTTTAGTTTTTAAATCACTGATTCTATAGGTTTTAAAAATCATTTTTATTTAGAAGCAACAATTTTGATTCATTTTAGAAAAAAATCATAAAATATGAAAAATATCATTGTTTTGTAAAAAAAAGGTTTTGTTTAAGTTCTTAAAAAAAAAGATAGTATTCGGCATTTTATTTTTTTAATCACTGATTCTAAATGATCAAGGAACTTTTTAAAAATCATTTTCATTTAAATTCATCTATATTTATTCATTTTAGAAGAAATCAAAAATACAAAACAAAATTAATTAATTATTTTATACTAATATTTATTAAAAATATTCATTTAGCAATTTATTGTGACATACCAATTTAGTGATTTTTGATATATTAATAACAAGCTATTAATAATGAAGAATTTTTTTATTTGAACATAGCTTTTATTTTTTTCTAAGGAAGTTATACTTATTTAACTGAATCATTCAAAAAAAAATTCGAAATGGGCAAATTTTGCGTTTTTATTATGAAATTATATGTCAAAAAAGATTGATACATTAGGTATTATTTTAAAGTAAAAATTACAGGAAACCACCAGATGGCGCGGATAGTACATCGCAATGATTAGAATGTAAGAGAGGGGTATATAAGGAATGGTGATAAAGAAGTAAAATTGTTTACAAGCGCTTTAAAAGCCTTTCAGTACAATAACCGCATAGTTATGGCACAAAGGAAGCATTTGGATGATTTTTTACGTGGTGGAATTATCGGACGACTGGAATGTGGACGTACCCAGCCGGAAGTATCCGAGGAACTTGGAATCGCCCAGAGTGTCATCTCCAGGCTTTGTCAACGATTCCAAGATTGTGGTAATGTGAGTAGATGTTACAGCACAGGTCGCCCCCGAGTTACAACGCTGAATGAGGACCGGTATTTGGCAGTTACTGCCAAAAGAAACAGACGGAGCACAGCATCAGACCTATCTCGTCAGCTCTCTTCAGCTACCGGTACGACAGTTTCAAGGCAGACCGTGTACAGACGCTTAGGGCACATTGGTCTATATGCTCGTAGACCTGTCAGATGTGTTCCCCTTACCGCAACTGACTGTCGCCTGCGATTAACCTGGAGATTGTGGACACCGCAACAGTGGTCTTGTGTGATGTTTTCCGACGAGTCCAGGTTTAGTTTGCAGTCTGATTCTCACCGGACATTCATATGGAGAGCGCCAGGTACCCGTTACCACCAAGAGAACACCATTAAACGACACCGTTACGGTAGTGCAGAATGGCTCGTGGAACAACATGTACGTTTGTTTCGGGGCGCCATGGGTGCTGAATTTCTGTTAATGGATGACAACGCCCGTCCTCATCGGGCAAGCCTTGTAGACGAATGCCTTCAATCGGAGGTTATCACCCGTATGGATTGGCCAGCATACTCACAGGACTTGAATCCAATAGAGCATGTGTGGGATATGCTTGGCCGACGAATTGCAGCCCATCAACCCCCTCCCACCTGTCTACCGGAACTTTGGAGGGCATTGCTTGATGAGTGGTGTAATATTCTTCAATATCAGATTGATAATTTGATTCTCAGCATGCGTAGGTGTTGAAAAGCCTGTATTGCATCGTCCGGGAGACATACTCCGTATTAACCATCATACTAACCATGTTATACTGTTTTTTGTAAATAGGTTCTTTTTTGAAATTTGCTCCAGGGAGTAAAAATCGCAATTTTTCTAATTATGTCAAACATATAGCATATTTTTTTGCCCTTTAACTTTTGTTCAATAAATAGACTTTACAAATAAATCAAATTTGTTTTGCTTCTGTCTCTTTCTTTGCCTGAACTTCATTATCCTTAATTTATGGACATGAGTGTAGTTCCGGTGATATATCACTATGAGTGATTGAATGAGTGCGTCACTTTTCTCCTTTATATATATATATATACACTCACTTCCAAAAGTTAAGCACAAAGATGTAAAATGCAAAAAAATCAACAAATACTGCTTTGGTGGTCACAAAATTTGGCAGTAAAGTAGCATATACATTAATACATAAAACAAAATCAATAATTATATACAGAAATGAAAACAATATTAAATTTTTTTAAGCTATCAGATAATATATTGCTACACACTTAAACAGAATTATGTATAAAGTGAAAATAAACAGCAAAAAATAAAAAAGGACATTAATAGGGTATGTGATCTCCCCTTATCTGAATGCAAAGTTTACACCTTCTGACCATGCTTTCAATTAGGTGGTCAACTACCGCAGAATTAAGCAATCGCCATTCTTCTTGTAGAACAGTTTCCAGCTCAATAAGAGTGTCTGGAGGTGGGAAACGTGAACATACAGCTCAGCCGAGAGCATCCCAAGGATTTGCAATGGGATTAAGGATGGGCGAATATGCTGGCCACACCATACGCGCAATCCCTTCACTCTCCAGGTAGTTATCGACGATGTCAGTTCTATGGGGACGTGCGTTATCGTCTATTAAAACAAAAGTAGGGGCAACCACTGCAGCGTACAATCTCACAATAGGTTTAAGGACTTCATCTCGATACTAGACAACCGTCACAGAACGTCGTTTAAAGATGTGCATGTCGGTGCGGTATCCTAATGAAATTCCTGCCCACACCATAATGCTTCCGCCTCGGAATGCGTGATGTTCGGTGATGTTTTGGGGCTGATTGCGTTTTCCTTGTTTACGCCATATCCTTATACGCTTGTCAACTGGCTCCAGAGCAAATCTTAACTCATCAGTAAACATTTCATTGCCCCAGTCAGACACAGTCCAATTGTCATATTCCCGGCACCACTTTAATCGTGCCCCTTTTGATTGGACGGATAGTGGAACACAAACTCGAGGTACCCGGGCATACAGTCCATTCATATGTAATCTTCGGCGTATAGTAGCTGAGGTATAACCTACCAATGGACGCTGTATCCATAGATATCACATGTGTGGAGGTTGCTCTGCGATTCCTCTTGGCTACAATAGCAATATATCGATCTTCCGCGGGGGTTGTAACCCTTAGACGACCGCCTACGGGCCTTCGGACAACTGTCTGTGTGGTTTGGAACTGTTTCCATAAACGTGAAATTACAGAATGATGAACGCGAAGAAAAGAGCAACATTTGTGATCGACTGTTCTGCTTCAATGCGCCCCACAGCACTCCAGCACTCAGAATCTTCCATTCGTTTTCTGGAAGTCATAGAAACACGCATGTCTTGAAAACAAATTGTACGAAAGTTTTAAACACCTTCTATCAGCACTTACAATCAACTTCTGTAAATCTTCATAAAGCTGGCTTCTTATAAGACTACCCTTTTTGCATAGTTCTTGCCATGAAAGAACGATTGGTTGTTGCCTAACATATTTGCACATTTGCATCTACCTCTGCAACGAATTGCATCTTCTTCAATTCTGATTGGCTTCCGGAAATTAGCTTTTTCCTCTCCGTGCTTTAGTTTTGGAAGTGAGTGTAGATAGATAGATTCGGTCTTCCGCCCTAAAATACTTATCATAGAATTCATGCTTTTGTCTATTCTGGAAGAGTGGAAATAAAAAGTGTTCTTGCTAAATACTGTCAGAATATTTGTAAAAATGATTATTCTACGTAATTTTAAATTTGGTGGTACTTATAAATACCGTCGGTAGGTAAAGAGGGTTAAGTAACTTCTGTAAGGTGATTTGTAGACATATTTTGGAAAGCTTCTGGTTGCTTAAGAAACAACTCATGTAAAAAAAGAAATCATTCTGCAGTGATTCATGACTATGACAACCGGAAAAAAAAATGAGTTTTTCTAGTCTATATGAACACAAAAATTGGTCTTTATTTTTAAAAAACTACTCATTTCCTTTGGAAATTTGCTACGCACTTCTCCAATGACGCCACATTTGTCAAAATACTCCCAAATATTTGGTGCCGCAGCACATTCTCACATTAACTTCGATATTAATAAATCCCTTTTAGAAAAAAATGCACATACATTGAGTTTCATATATTTTAAATAATTATTGGTGTACTATAAAAATGTGAAAATATGCTTCATAGTAGGGAAAGTAAAAAAAAGCTTTTTTGGACTATCTGTAAAAATATTAATTTTTGATTAGGATAGGACATTAAAATGGCCGTTTGAATGCGATGGAAAAGTAATCGGTCTGTACTGTTTGAAGAAATCTTTATTTTTATTTACTACACAGTTACACAAAATACATCTGGCGGCTCTCGCGCGCCCTCTTACGGAGAAAAATAAGAAGGCTTAAAAAAGGTTACAACATGCCGCCCACCTTGAAATATTATTTCAATATACATGAACAATATAAAGTTATTATACATGAATGAAAATTTAATATTTAAGTAAACATTCACAACAATGAAGTATATATTAAAATGAGCTACAAATAATAAAATTATAGATTTAAATTGGTAACAGACTTAATTTTGTTATATTTCTTTTAAATATGCCATCTGATGTTTTGACAGTAACAACCCTGACTATATTATCTAAACCAGGATGTAATTGGACAATTCTACCCATTTTCCATTTAGTAGGGGGTAAATTGTCCTCCTTTATAAGGCACAAGTCATTCAATTGAAAATTTTTTGTTGGTAGAAGCCATTTTGGCCTTTGTTGCAATCGAGATAAATACTCTTTGTGCCAACGTTTCCAAAACTGTTGAACTAGTTTTTGAATTTGTTGCCATCTAGTAAGATAAGAATGACTTGAGTCAATGTAATTAGGTTCAGGAATACTTGTCAAAGGCCTTCCAATAATGAAATGACCAGGCGTTAAGGCTGATAGGTCGTTAGGGTCATTAGATATGATAATTAAAGATATGATAATTAAGATAAGCCTCTATTTGAGTTAGAAACGTTTCAAACTCTTCATATGTTAATTTAGTTTCTCCAACAACGCGTTTTAAGTGATATTTAGTTGACTTTATTCCAGCTTCCCAGAGACCACCCATGTGTGGTGCACTTGGAACATTTAGATGCCATTTAATACCATTATCAGTTAAAAATTTACTAACATTTTGATTATAATATTCTGATTTTGCAAGCTTCTCAAATTCCATGAGTTTGCGTTTTGCTCCAACAAAGTTGGAACCGCAATCACTGTATATGTCACTGCTTTTTCCTCTGCGGGAAATAAACCTCTTCAGAGCTGCAATAAATGCATCTGCTGAAAGATCAGTCACCAGTTCTAGATGAATAGCTCTAGTAGTGAAACAAACAAACAGAGCTATGTATGCTTTAAAGGATTTGGAACCTCTACCTTTAATGGTTTTAATTTGAAAAGGGCCAGCATAATCTACTCCACAGCGCATAAAAGCAGGAGCAGGAGAAATGCGAGAAGATGGCAAATCGCTCATCATTTGATTAGTGATGGAAGCTTTTACTTTGCAACATTTTACACATCTTCTTATTAAGTGTCTGATGACATCTCTAGCACCTATTATCCAATATTGTTCTTGAATACAAGATTGCACAAGTTGTGTACCAGCATGCAAGAGAATTTCATGATAATGTCTAATAATGAGATCTGTTAGAATATGCCTTTTTGGCAGTAGGATGGGATGTTTGTGGCCATATGCGAGATTTGCATGTCGCAAACGACCGCCCACCCTGAGAATGTTTGAATGACCTAAAAATGGATTAAGAGATAAAATTTTGCTTCTGCAAGATAGTGGTTGATTTCTTTTTAAAGCATTGATCTCATTATTAAATTCAATAGTTTGCACTAATTTAATTTATACATACATAGCATTGTTTAGGTCATTAGTTTTTAAAAACCCATTTGTTTTATCCTTTGAATTTTTACAATTATTGACAAATCTTAAACAATATGATATTACACGTTTAAGTTTAGAAAGAGATGAGAATTTATGAAGTAAATCATTACCATCAGGCAAGTGATTTGGTACAATAATTGATTGTAATGTACAGTACCTTTCTTCTGGCACAGCATCATTCAATGCTGGAACAGAAGAGTCTGTCTGAAAAGGAAATGTTTCGTTTAAAAATTTGGGACCACACAACCATATAGAAGTGAGTAAAGTTGAAGATGATACACCACGGGTTGCAAGATCTGCAGGATTTGCGCTTCCACTGATATGACGCCACTGAGTAGCAGAAGACAACGTCTGGATTTTCGCCACTCTGTTGGCTACGAACGTCTTCCATCGGCTGGCATGGGATCCTATCCAAGAAAGAACTATGGTGGAATCCGTATAAAATTGGGCTTGTGATATAGGGTAATTCAGAGCTTTACAAGTAAAGTCCATCAGTTTAACTAACAAAAGAGCTCCGCATAATTCTAGTCGAGGAAGTGAGACAGTTTTAAGTGGGGCAACTCTTGTCTTGGCTATTATTAGTTGAACGTTGATTTTTCCTATATCTGATACAGAGCGACAGTAAATTGCAGCTGCATAAGCCTTTTCAGAAGCATCACTGAAGCCAAATAGATGAAACTGGTTGTCTGAATCGACTAACAAGAATCGTGGAATTTTGATGTCTTTGACAAATTGTACATCATTAGCAAGTTGTTCCCATTCAAGTTTAATGTCTGTAGGAACCCTTTCGTCCCACTGCAATTGTTGTTTCCACAGTCTTTGCATGATTGTTTTATACTGAATTGTGATGGGTGACAACCATCCAAGTGGATCGAATGTCTTAGCAATTGTAGAAAGCAATGTCCTTTTGGTTAAGGTGCCTTCAAAAGATAAAGGAGTGATTTTGAAGTAGAATACATCTGAAGCTGGATGCCACAGGATACCTAAGGTTTTTACTGTATCATCATTGCCTATATTCAAAGAAGTATTAGATAAACGCACATCTGAATCGATTGAATTTAAGAGTTCGTTGCAATTAGAAGCTCATTTTCTCAAAACAAGTCCGGCACTGGACAACATTTGAGTCAACTGGTTTTGCAGTTCCAGAGCTTCAGAGAGTGAATTGGCTCCGGACATCAAATCATCAACGTAGAAGTCCTTGAGAGCTGCTTTAGAAGCAAGAGGAAAATTATTTGATTCGTTTAATACCAACTGCTGTAAGCATTTTATTGCAAGGTACGGCACTGATGCAGTGCCATAAGCAATTCTTGTCAACTTAAAGTCTTGTATTGGCGCAAAAGGGGAATTACACCAAACGATTCTCTGAAAATCTGAATCGTGTAGTGTTATTTGTGTATACATTTTTTCTATGTCCGCAGTTATGGCTATTTTGTGCATCCTGAAGCGAAGGAGTAATGTTGTTAAGTCAGTCTGTAGCTGTGGACCAACCATTAGTTTATCGTTAAGAGAAATACCACTTGAGGACTTTGCAGATCCGTCAAATACCACGCGAAATTTTTCTCCGTTCTTATTGGGTACTGGGTGATGCGGGAGATAAAAACTGGAACTGGCTGGAACGTCAATCTCGATTTCTGGGATTAATTCCATGTGGCCAAGTTTCAAGTAGTCGTCCATGAATTTATGGTATTGATCAGAAAGAGATTGGTTTTTACTGAACCGGTGTTCGATTTGCTGTAGACGATGCACAGCAATGTCTCTAGATGAACCAAGTTCATCACTAGAATTTCGGAATGGAAACTTGACTGCGAATCTACCTGTTGAGTCACGAGTATAAGTTCTTTTAAAAATGATTTTCGCAAGCAATTTCTTCATTCGTAAAGGGTTTTGTTTCAGAGAGTTCCTCTAATTGCCAAAATTTGTCAAGTTGAAACTCTACTGCGTTGTAACTTGCATGATTTGATATGATTCTTTGGCAAGAAATTTTTGTTTTTCCAAGAACAACCCAACTGAAAATGGTTTCCATTGCAGTTAAAGAATGTCCTGGAACATTTAAATGCCTGTTGAGCATTATTTCTCCAAACACGTCTGCACCTAGCAGAATGTCTATTGAGCTTGGCTGAAGACAGTTGATATCCGCTAATTGTAAATTTTTGAATGTATTCAAAGCAGACGCATCGACTTGAAATTGAGGAAGGTCACAGGTGATTTTGGGTAAAATTAATGCATCTACAGTAATAGTTGTATTTTTGTAAAACAGTGATGTTATTTCTAACTGAACTAAGCCTGAAACCCTTCCCACGTTTCGCGAACTTAAACCGTCTACATTTATGTTTACGCTAGTGCGCTTAAGTTGTAATAAATTTACACAACTCTCTCTAACAAATGAGCCTTGACTGGCTGAATCAATGAGTATTCTGCATTTTTGAAAAGCGCCATTAATGTCTTTAACATAAACGATTGCTGTAGGCAATAAAACAGCCTGAGCGGCAGGTACGATTGCATTATTGCTACTTATCGTGGAATCTTCCGTGTGTATATCTGATACCGTGTTGGCAATAAAGGTTTTGATATTATTTGGATTTTTTTAGCATAATATTGAATTATGTATGTTATGAATGAGAATGAGACTTTAGATTTTGAGTTTGATGTAGAATGCAATTATGAATTGTATAACGAACGGATTTTGACTTACCGCCATTTTCATGCTGGGCATAGGAACACTGTGGAAGTATTTCTTATAAAGCTGAATAGAAAATATATAACTGAAGATATTATTAATTAATAACAGCAAGGATCAATGATTTCACAAGTCGACTTTTCATGTATATATTTACTTCACACACACACTCATGCCTTTACATGTACGATAAAAGAAAACCATTTCACTAAAACATAATCACAAGAATGGCGACCAGTACAACCGAATCATCCGAATGGAATGTCGTTTTCCCCCGAAATCACTCCGGATACTAGAAAACCAAGTCCAGTTCGTGGCGCCATCTCTGGACGGCGAAAGGAGTCAACTATTCTTAACATCCTCCGGGGGGCGGGAAGATGTAGTCGATGGTGGTAGGGGCAAGACTGCAACTTGAGAGACTGGTCTTGTCATGACTCCACGTGAAGTCTGTATAGTGACGACACGGCATATTCCGTCAGATCCAGGATGTGTGGCCACAATCCTTCCGGGAGTCCACCTGGTGCTGAAAGAGGCTGGATTCTTGATTAGGACGAGGGATCCTACCGTGAAGTCTTTCTGGCCCTGCATCCATTTGGTTCGGGACTGCAAGGTGTTGAGGTAGGAGAGCTGCCAGCGAGACCAGAACATCTTTTTCAACTTCATCAGAAGAGACCACCTAGAATGAAGACTCAAGGATTGGTTAGTTAGACTGTGATCAGGGAGTTCAAGCAAGGGACACCCGATAAGAAAGTGTCCGGGTGTTAACACCTGGAGATCCTTAGGGTCTGATGATAGCGGATAAAGAGGACGTGAATTTATGCACGCCTCGATTTGGCACAGGATTGTAGCTAACTCTTCAAAGTTCAGCACAGCCGCTTTTAAGGTTTTGAGCAAATGATGCTTTGTGAGTTTGACTGAGGCTTCCCACACACCTCCGAAATTTGGTGCATATGGAGGAATGAAGTGCCACTGAATGTTTTTGCTTGACGAATAGTCCTGGACAGTAGAGTTGTGAAGTAATTTAAACAAGTCCTTCAAGTAAGCTGAAGCACCAACGAAATTTGTACCGTTGTCAGAATAAATGTCTGATGGATAGCCACGGCGTGACACAAATCGACGCAGTGCTGACAAAAATGCTGCTGCTGATAGCGAAGATACGAGTTCAAGGTGCACTGCTTTAGTACACATGCAGATGAAGAGGCAGATGTACGATTTGAAGTTGCTGGCCTTGCGAGTATGTTGGCACTTTGTCGTGATAGGTCCAGCAAAGTCAATGCCTACTTTTTCAAAAGCACGACAAGGGGTGATTCGTTCGATGGGTAGATCACCCATCATTTGAGAGACTGGCTTCGCTACAAGCTTAAAACAGTCTACGCAGTTGTGTAGTTCTTTTCTGACAGCTGATTTACCATTAGGTATCCAAAACTGCTGACGAATGAGGGATAAGACTAGTTCCTGCCCAGCATGGAAATTGACCCTATGAAAATGTCTAATGATTAGACTTGTAAAGTGATTATTTTTTGGTATGAGCATAGGATGCTTTTGTTCAAATTTAAGAGTTTGTTGGAGACGAAGACGTCCTCCGACACGAAGAATTCCTTCAGAGTCAAGGAATATATTCAAAGACTGAAGGTTGCTAGATTTGGGAAGAGGCTTGTTACATTTCAAAAGATTAAGTTCTGTATGGTATTCTCCATTTTGTAACAATTTGACTACCTTTTTGATTGAGGTTTCTAACTCATGTGTATATAAAGGCCCAGTAACTTTGGACACTGATTTGGAATTATGGTAGAATCTGAATATCCATGCAACAGTCCTAATTACATTCATGTATGAGGAAAACTTATCCAAGAAACTAAGAGAATTATCAACACCAGTTGAAAGAACAGCAGAATCACTTAATGATTCAGTCTGATCAATAGGAACAAGTGGAACTGGCTGTTCAGAGAAAGGAAGAAATGAATTGGAAGAAGGATGGAAATCATGAAGCCATTTTGGACCAGTTACCCACTCTGAATTTTCAAGAAGTTGTTTCGGGTAGAGGCCTCTTGTTGCCCAATCTGCCGGGTTTAATTTTCCCGGAATGTGATGCCAAGATTCTTTTGAGGTTAGTGTGTGAATTTTTCCAACCCTGTGTTGCACAAATTGATTTCCTTTTACAGGTGGATTATTTATCCAACTCAGTGTAATTGTTGAGTCACACCATAAATAAGTATCGTGAGTGATGTTAAGAGATCTCTTAAATGTATCTAGAAGTTCAGCCAGAAGCAGAGCACCACAAAGCTCTAATTTAGGTAATGATATTGTTTGTACAGGTGCCACACGAGTTTTTGAAACCATTAAGAATAAGTGTGGCGAATCAGAAACAACGCGTAAGTATATTACGGCTGAATATGCCTTTGAGGAGGCATCACAGAACCCATGAATTTCACAGTGTTTAGCATTTAGTGTTTGAACATATCTGGGAACTTTTATTTGTTTGAGGCATGAAATTTCTGCTTGAAACCGATTCCATATTTTAAGAATGTCTGATGATATCTCATCATCCCAGTCAAGCCCTGCCTTCCACAGGTCTTGAAGAATAATCTTTAAAATTATAGTTGAGGGAGAGACAAACCCCAGAGGATCAAAGATGCGTGCGATGATTGATAGCATCTGTCTCTTTGTGGATACCTGATCGGGTAAGACTGCTCTTACTCTAAAGGAATCCTCGTTTAGATCCCAGAATAAGCCAAGAATTTTCTGGGTGGACTCATCATCAAATGCATGTGAGGAAATATTTGTCTTTAGACTGTTTGGTAAGTCTGACAAAACCTCTGGATGAGTGCATGACCATTTTCGCAGCTCAAATCCACCGGCTGACATTAAATTTTGCAGTTCGTGAACAATTTTCCTAGCCGAGTCCAATGAGTCAGCACCGGCTAACAAATCGTCAACATAGAAATGATCTTTTGCGAGCTTAGCTGCCTGTGGAAAACGATGTTTTTCATCCTCACATAATTGTTTCAAAGTTCGGATGGCAAGAAATGGGGCACAAGATGTACCATAGGTAACTGTATTTAATTTGAAAATCCCTAATGGTTCCTCTGGAGACTTCCTCCAAAATATTTGTTGAAAGCATACATCATCTTGTGATATTAATATCTGTCTATACATTTTTGCAATGTCAGCAGAAAAGGCAATTGGGAAGAATCTGAATTTAAGTAAAGTTAGAAAAATGTCTGACTGTAGTTTTTTACCAGTCAGCAGAATGTCATTCAAAGAATTTCCATTTGTACTTTTGAATGAGCCGTCAAACACCACCCTTAATTTGGTTGTGGAACTATTATCATTAATCACACCATGATGTGGTAAGAAATAATGTGGAGATTTTACATCTGATGCGAGAGGCGTCATGTGACCA